>JAQZBX010005863.1:0-54958 GCA_029593785.1 Cabassous unicinctus
TTAAAGCCACTCATTTTTATATTTACTTCTCAATTGGTATTTTTTGTGGATTTAAAAAAAAGAAACCTTTTAAATATAAAGAATTCCAAGAAGGATACATTACTGTAGGAGAAATAGTATTTAACTTTTAAAGGAGGACTGATTTATTATTTTTAATCACACTTTGTTCATAGAATCAAAGCATTAACAGCACTATCCAATAGATCTTTCTTCAATGGTAGAAATGTTTTTCTGAACTTTCCCGTATGAAAACCATAGACCATTGAGGACTTTTGAACCCTTGAAATGTGGCTAGTGTGAATAGAGCCTAAATTGTAATTATATTTAATGTTTATAATTTATATTTAAATGACCACAGGTACCTAGTGGCTACCATATTGGAAAACGTAGGTCTAGAGGGAAGAGTACTGCACTGTGTTTTAGGAGATATGGATTTTTGTTTAACCTTGCAACTAATTCACTTTTTCAACTGGCAATAGTCATTTCACTTCTCTGAGCTTCAGCTGCTTCATTCAATCAATGAGAATTCCTTATCGAGCATCTAGCAAGCCCCATTACCTGGTGTTAGGTATTATGGATAAAAGGATCAGTAAGTTAAGCTTGATATCGCCTCCCATTCTGTAGGGGAAATTGATGCTAATAATGCCATAATAATTGCTTAATTGAAATTGTGATAGGGGTCCTGGAAAAGTAAAAAGTCTAGTGAAATCCTGTCTGAAGGGAGACTGACCAGGTCTCATAGGTCAGGAAAAGCTTCTTGGAGGAAATGTTTGTTTTTTTTTTTTTAGCTTAGAATGAAGGCTAAGACATTTCTATGTGAAAACATGTGCTACCAATTGGCCCAGGCACTCTTCTAGTTGCTAGAGAATCAAACAGATTTTGCTACAATTATTAAATTATAATATTCAAAACTGAGTACTCATCAATAAAAAAGTATTAAGTATTTTATGCCAAAAAAGATCATTTTTATGTTCAAATATATTGGGAAATCAAGGTCAACAAAGATAAATTTCTATGTGCTAAGATTTATTAGAAACTTTAGTGTACTTAAGCATATTATGAATCTCCAAGAATGCTTTAAGTACTAATATTTTCATAAACTTGTGTATAGAAACCATTTCTTTTCTTTTTTGTCTGGTGGGGGTAAGAAAGTGGTGGGGGTGGGAGGAGGAGCACTTACCATCATAGCTTCAAGTGGAGTTCTTGAAATATAGTTTTAGAAGTCTCAAATAGTATTTCATTTCAGTTCTCTCCATTTTGAAATTCTTTGAGACTACATTTTTCATTATATATTATTTCTATTTGTTTGCTTGTTTTTTTGTTTTTTGGCTTGGTTTTATTATTCACTTAGTGTGGCAGTTTGGTATTGTTTATGAATTCCAAAAATAGATATTGGATTGTGTTTGTAAACTGGTCTGTTCCTCTGGGTGTATTGGATTGTATTAAATTCAGAGGTTTCACTTTTACTTTATTAAATCAAGATTAGGGCATTTATTTGACCAGGTCATTAGGGCTACATGGTTTGAGTCCCTATCCATCTCCCCCTTTGTGGGCTATATAAACAGATGCACAATCAAAGACAGGGAGGTAAATACATGGAGAAGGAGAACACAGAGTTGAGAGCCAAGTCTTTCACCTGATAGTTTATAGCTGGTCTTGTGGAGAAAGCAGAGCAGTTGATCCCAAAAAGAGATGTTCCCCAGGAAGAGAGATGAACCTTTTGCACACCCACAGTTGAGATTGGAAGAAGCTGGGACCATGGAGCCTTAAGAGGAAGAGGAAGGCTGAACTCTTGAAGACACCAAAAGCCATCTTGCTCCAACACATGGCAACAGACTTTGGTGAAGGAACTAACTTACTCTTTATGGCCATGTGACTGTAAGCTTCCACTTCAAATAAATACCTTCTTTAAAAGCCAACCTCTTTCTGGTACTTTGCATCAGCACCCCTTTGGCTAATTAATACACTCAGTGTTGGTCTTCTTAGAACTTTTCATCTATTATAATGTAATTTATCCTTACTTTGGTGCTAGCAGTTGATGAAATGTGGTGACAGCCTCTCTATCAGCCTAACTTTGTGTTTTGATTTACAAATTATTTTCCATTTAATAGTATAATAATCAATGAGAACCTAAAACAATGTACTCAAAAGGTCTTCTTCACAAATTCCTGGCATTTGTTTATAGATTGACTTAAGAAAATTGATCACCAAATATCCTTTGTATTAAATTTTACTAGGTAAAATTTATTTCGATATTTAGGTATATTTGGTTTAATGAGTTTAGATAGAAACTGCTTGAACTACATTTTGTACATAATCCATAAAGTTAACAATGCATTGTGAGTCTTGGGAGAGAGAAGCTTTCATGTCTTAAGCAGCTATTGGCTAGCAAGCATTTACTTTTTGGAGATATAATGATAAGGAATTGCTTCCTTATGTTTAACAAGAGGTGGAGCTAAAATTCAATCTCTCTAACTTATTAATTGTTGTTTTTGATAAGAAAAAAATATATTTGACGAAATTATGATTAAAAGATATGATTGGCATGTTAAGTTTTGTATTGAATTAAAGATGGGCTTTCACATGAGTCTTTAATTTTTCATCCAATTAAGTATATATATAAATGCATGAGATGACTCACTACTTTCTTGGTTCTATCACAGAAATATACTTTGTCCACTATTGGGCTAAGATATGATGGCATTCTGAGTTAAAATACAAGTCTTACTATTAAATTATCATGAAAGAATTATGGAATTGTATTACTTTTCTGGAACATGAAAAAGTTGTCACATTTTCCCCTTAAAAATATGGACTAATAGCTCTATCATCTTTAGAAATTTTTATAAGGAAGTGCGAAAGAAACTGGCACTAACAGGTGTATATGCACATGTGCTAATCTATATAATAATGGAGGCAAGAAGACCATGCAATGGAAGCACAGAGGAAGAAGACTTTTTCTCTGCTGTAAGGATTCGAGACACAGTCACAAAAAAATATATTCCCTCAGTCTTAAAAGTTATAATTTTAAAGTTGGGCATTAGAAAGAGAAGTGAGAATAAGATTACTGACCTTGTTAAATGATATTATGTAAAATCCACAAGACTGTGTGGCTAATTTAATGACTGGCAGGGAGGAAGAGCAGAGGAAGGCATTAAAATAGACTGGGCTGATGATAATCCTATTTAACTGAGAAGAATCTAGATATACTTATCTTTGTAAGTAAGATGATAAGGTCCTTTTTGGATATGCAGTTTTTAATATTCCTGTGACACATCCAAATGGAAATATCTAGTAAGTCAGTAGAAAAAAAAAAGGTACTAGGTTTAGAAAGGGAATTTAGAATAGAGGGGGAAATTTGAGACTATCAGGTAGCATAGTTGAAGATGTGGAAGTAGGCATGTACATAGCGAGACAATATGGAGAGAAGTTCCTGCTAAATATTAAACTCTAAGGCACACAAATTACACTGTTTTGAGGGACAAATTCTCCTCTGATTTGACTTTGACTTTTTTCCCTTCTCTCCATGTCCCCACTCCAAATTCCTTCCTACTATATGTTCATGAGTGAACCAATTTTAACTCTCCAAATAGGTGGTGCATTCTGAATAACTCTATTTAAATATTTGTGAAGTCATTTCTGCTGTCTCAAATTCATTCTTTAATCCTTAATAAATTTATTAAAAGCTTTCCATGTAAAAGTGGTGTGTTGGAGTTGAACATACTGCTATACATGAGACATGATCTGCAACCACAAGGACTCAGAGGAATTACAGAATTCATAGTCAAGTGTGACTATAGTATATTATATAAACAAGTTCCTTTACAAGAGAGCTGGGTTATCTAGTCTGTAAATTCCTTCCAGGCCAAAAATGCTGATTTTGAAACCTGGATTTTACTCATGTTATAAATCATTATCCATCTGAATTTCAAAAAGTTACTTCCAAAATATAAAATACTATAGTGAGTGTGCCTGGTTTGAGTATCAACATAGTATTTACTAGCAGAGTTTCCTTGAGAAAAGTACTTAATTTTCTAAATTGTTTGTAAAATAATATTACCATTTTACCTATTTATAGCTTCCTTATGAGGATTAAAATATGTTAAACTCTTCTTCTTACATGGGTAGGAGATTAATAAGTTTAGTTATTTTCATTTTTAAAATCAATTATACTACTTATCACATTTTATCATAATTATTTGTGTATATGTTGATTCCATCAAATAGTGAATTTCTTAAATATAGAGGACAATAGCATTCATATTTCCAACACAACCACTACATTAGACAATAACTGAACATTGAATGAATGTGTGTTGAATTAATGAATGATTAGAAAAATATTCAGCAAAACAATAATGAATGAAATTTGAATGCATAATTATTTTAAATATATTTACAAAGGATGAAAATATAAATCTTTTCAATGACTGGGCCTCAGTTGATAAGCACGTTAATTATGAAGGACATAAAGAGTAATAAATAGTAGAAGATATTTAAGCATAAGAATATGGGACAATATAAAGGATATGAAAAACAAAAGAAATAATTTTCTATATATTAGAAAATATAAATAATAAATTATCTGTCAAGCATCTCAATATCTTTCTGTTAAAATATATTTTGAAAATCCAACCAAGAATATTCATTTTTAGTGTTCCATGGAAACGAAAATATTTTTAAATAACTTTATTTTTGCATTCTAATAGTTTTCACTCTTGTATGAAGAACATCTAAAAAATATAGACAGTGATAACTAGTTTTATATAAATTTTGGGTTTTGTTGGGATTTTAAAATATTGAAAAACTTTTCATCAGTATCCAGTTTGAAACTTACTCTGTTCTGTTACTCAGCCAATTCTCCAGTACGTTTTATTATTCCCCCATGACAAATTTCTTTGGTGAAAAATAGAACTTCAACTTTAATGATATCTGTGGCAAAATAAGTGCAAACTATGAATATAGAAAAAAGAAGCCCGTGGCTTATAAAAAGAATATATTAAACTGAGAAGTAGATGAGTGATAATGAAAGCCAAATCCCTGCCCTGTGTCTCCAGGGCTTCACCTGTAAGGGAAAAGGCAAATCAAAGCCAGTTGTTCTTACCCTGGATTGGACTACAATAATCTTTTAGAAACTAGTGAATCTGGTGTCTCTTTCCACAAATTACAACCATGAATTTGGTCCCCTAATTTTGCAAATAATATCAGAGGATCAGGAATTCCTAAAGCTCAATCCCACGACCCTTGTGCCGTTCATAGATACCAGATATACATACATGGATTTCTAGATGATCTCTAATATTACAACTGGCCCAAACAGTCTAAAAAGATTTGAATGTAATCCATTGTCTTTTTATATAACATTTGAAAGAAAATTTGGATAATGTGAGTGAGATTAAATTATTTTGATATTTTAACCTTGACATAATTGAAAAATTATATAATAAAATATGAAGTGAGATTTAGCCTCAGTGGGGAAAGCAAGTGCCTAATATTGTCAAAAACTTACATGGTAAAGAATATAGCTTAATAGACATTTGATTTGAGTCATAGTCATTTAATAAATTTAATTACTATGTGTCAACACATTACATTTGTGTTTTAATTGGGAATCATAATAAAACATGAATTTTCCCCATTTTAAATGGATAACAAAATTGAAGGGAAAAAAAGCTGCTTTTGTAGTGCATGAATATATGGCTAATAGAGAAAGAGAGATATTAACTCTGCTTTTAATACCACTGTAAGCATATTAGCATAGGAATCTTTTCACTCTTTTCTTATTTGTTAATATAAGTAGGCCACGTTGTGATATGCCTAGGAAATGTTTAAGTTTCAGTCTCTCTCAACTGAAATAAAATCAACAACACAACTACAAAGAAACCTCTAAAGAATGTTTAACTCACAGGAGCTTAGAAATAAGCTTCTTGCCAAGAAAAAAACGTTTCTATTTTTAACCTTTTGGGAGGCAAGAAGCACAAAACTAAATTCATTGCTAGCTGTACCATTATATACAATGGTAAACAATTCCAGTTGTCAGTATTTCTACTGTGTGATAGCCACTTTTTCCAGGTATAAATTCCCAATTGCTTAGTGAAAAAGTGTTGCAGAACACCTATTCAGAGTTAACATATGCCAAGAAAGATAGGAGGGGAGGCAGATATAGTCTAGCAGTTGATTTCCAATAACTGCAGTGTTCAAGGGAGAAAACAAAAACGAAGAAAAATGTGAAAAAATGCTAGGAACATAAAACTGGATTTTTAAATTTTTCCATGAATTTCCTCTCAATTCACTCAACTGAATGGGAAGTCCTACTCATTTAGCAAAAACCTGATATTTACATGTGTTAATGCATTTCTTTTCTCCATTCTCACTTCATGACTTTTTTCACTTGCCCAAGGCAGCCACTAATTTCCTGCTTTTCTTAACCTGAGAGATGTATCCCTGAAGATTCTTTTAGCTCTTTGCATTGTGCCACGAGGTTCAAGTGATCCCCATGAGGTACATGTGATCCCCATTATTTCTGGAAGTCACTGCTAATTGGATCACCTTAAATGGCTGAAGTTTCTGGAGCATGTAAAAAGTAAACTTCTGTAAGTCAGTGGGAGATTAGTTGTAACAAAATTAATTTAGCAGAAAATCATTGCCCACCAGGAGTTTAGGCTTTAATGTATCCACTTAAGAAGGAAAAAGACCTTAGGGATATGTAAAAGGAAATGGAAATACAGTCAGTACTTGATCATGGTACATGGTATGTACTTTAAGCAATATGTTATCTGGGAAAATTCTGGAGGTATCTTGACACTGAGCTTTTATTCGTTTCTTCCAATCTTTACCATCTCATTAGTTTGTCACCTACATTAACTGAGCACTCTTCATTACTCATTCAAATATTGTGTGACTTTGTACAGGCTGATTAGCCATACGGTGCCATTTGTGTCAATGTTACAGCTTCCACCAATCTCGTAACCTCCAAATGTGACAGGAGTCTTGTGTAGAAGTTGCAATTATCACAATAATCCAAATATTAATATCTTAGCATGAAACATTTCTACCTCAAAAAATAAAATAAAATAAACACACACACACAAAACAGTAATCTCTAAGAACATGTTTTCATATAATGATCCAATGAATTTGTGTTTTGTTTACTGAGTCAGAATACAATACTAAATATGCAATGTGCTATAAAGACATAATAGAGCAGTGCTGATGGAGAAATGGACAAGAAAAATAAGAAAACAGCAAGCATCATAGAAATGTGTCTAAAACTAGTTATAGATAAGATTTACATTTTTTAAAAGTTGTCCTTGGAGGGTAAGGTTAAAGTAGAATTTTAGAACAAAGTGAGATATGGATTGGCAGAGGGAAAATTTGGGACTGAACAAGAAGTAAGTCAGTAGCTTCAGAGAATATTATAAGGATATTTTACATGAGGATTTGTGAGAAGTTGTTCTGGGGTTCAGGTATGATGTAATGTCAGAAAATGCTGAAAGGTTGAGAGAGCATTTTGAGGTCTGGAAGAACATATAATTTTGATTTGAAGTAATTGAGATCATCACCAATATCATAAAAGAAGGTTATTCTGCTAGCTTAATGAGGGATTTCATTAGACCTGGTAAAGTAGATACGCTAGAGGAGTGAAGTGAATTTCTTTAAAATCAAGGTAGATTTTGACTTTGCAAAGGTCAATTAGCTATACAAAATCAATTTTTCAGTTCTACAGATACTACCAACTTGCTGGTGCTGGGCTTCTAAGCGTTCCACTTCTCTCTGCCTCAATTTCTTCATCTGCATGTGATAAATGCCTATGGAGTACTTGACCCAGTACATAGTGTATGCGCCAAAAATGGAATTGGTAGAAAATGTACACATATATATCACAAGAGTTTATTTATTTATAACAGTTGGTCATAAACAATTTTGGTATTATGTATATACATTAATTTTTATAGTTTCCCAGATCTCTTTCTCTGTGTCTACATCTACATCTACATCTATGTCTATGTCTAACGTGTGTGTATTGTAAGTTCTGCTTGTATATAAAACTTTGGATACCTAGCAATAAACCTTTTCCCATGTGTATATTCCCCCAAAAAGTTTAATGCTTATACTCCATGTAGATTCTTACCAGAGCTTGAAAGAATTTCCACTACAGGTAAAAGTATGAAAACTTACGTTTCTACATCTATTTCATTCTTCAGATACTTGCATAATTTCTTGCTTCAAAATGCAACTCAAAGGAAGCTCTAATAAATGGAAGCTGTTCTGCAGATGTTACCACTGAACCCATTCTCATGCCGTAAAGTAGTAATTGGTAAAACTTAGTAAATACCATAGTAGATCCTATTCATAGTCCTGCAAGGTCTACTCTCCCTTTCTTCTATAATAATAGAACCCTCAAATATTAGCTATGTGTGTAATTTCCCAGAATAAATACTCTATTTCTAATTCTGTTGTAAAGCCAGGTGTGGCAATATGACTAATTTTGAAAAATGGAAAAATGCAGAAAGATGGTGAAAATATTTTGAAGCTTTTGATAAAACAGAGGTGTTACACCCAAAAGCAAATGTTAATGGATTTGCATCTAATTTCTATCTTAGACCATGTAGACAGTCACATGAAGGGATGTCACAGCAGTACACTGGAAGGTGCTTTTATGTCTGTGGGCTTTGTGGAGCAGATCTTCTACTCCTTTCCTGATAACCCATATCAGTCTACACATTCACATTGTATAAATAAGTATTATCTTATAGTCACACTTGGATTCATCTTTCTTAGAGTTAAACATAATCATACACACTATAAGAACACTACATGTACCAGCCATTATTTTCTGTTTTATATTTTGAATTATGTATATTTATCCCATAATATACAGAGTATATTACAGTCTTGCAATGTAAGTATTATATCTTAAATTTACACATGAAATCATGGACTTTCTTTTTCTACCATAATTGAAAGCCTCCATTGAAAGGAACAGTGTCTTGAAGTCCTTTAATTTCAATTAACTAATGAAAGTTAATTTACCTAGAGAAAGTCTTATAGTTACTTACTGTAGGAATACAAAAAGGAGAAAATAAAGAGCAAATAAAATGCAAGCTCTGTGCTAAATGATCTTAGCTGAATGGCTAAGGTGGTCTAGTTCATGGAGAAAAGTTCCATTTAATCCCATATAGAGGGCAGTTTTCTGTAAATAATCAAACATTTCTTAATCTCCACCTACTTAACCAGAAACCATTCCTAAAAGGAAAATAAAAGAGGAGGAAGGGAAGGAGAAAGAAAGGGGAGAGAGGAGGGGCAAAGAGAAAAGGGAGAAGAAGGAATGGAGTGGAGGTGGTTGGAGAGAGGGAAGACTTGAGGTGGGGTGGGAAAAATGAAGGAGTTGTGTATACTATTGAACTTAAGATGTCATCACAGCAAACGAGATTGCTACAGATTTAGGATGTTAAATCTATGTCCCATGGTAACTACAAAGAAATTATCAGAGAACATGCAAGGTCATAGAAATAGAACTTGGAGTACGGGTTGTCAGGGGTGTGGAACAGGTGGTAAGGGGAGTTAATGCACAGTGGGTATGGAATTTCTGTTTGGGGAGATAGGAAAGTTGTAGTAATAGAAAGTGGTGAGGGTACTTCAATATTGTGAATGTGATTAATCATATTAAATGTTAGGTTTGGGAGTGGATGAGATGGGAAATTCATGCTGTGTATATGTTCCTACAAATAAATAAATAAATAATAAGCAGGAAGAGCTACTGAAGAGACAATGACAATTAAATGCAAAACATTATCCTGGATGGGATCAAGCAAGGGAAGAGAAAAGGCTCAAATGGACATTACTGGGACATATGAAAAAATTAGAATATAGACTGCCAGCTTTATATCAATGTTAAATTTCTTGAATTTCATAACTGTATGTAAAGTGGCTACATAAGTGAATGTAGGAAATATACAAGGCAGTATTAAGTATTCAATGAGCAAGATGCATAAAACCTATACTCAAGAGTTCAGAAAATAGATTGATAAGAAGAAAGAAAGAGAGAGAGAGAGAGGGAGAGAAAGGGAAGGAAGGAGGAAGGGAGGAAGGAAGGAAGATACATACATGGATAAAATATTAGTCAGCCAAAGGGGTGCTGATGCAAAATACCAGAAATCGGTTGGCTTTTATAAAGGATATTTATTTGGGGTAGAAGCTTGCAGTTACCAATCTATAAAACGTTAAGTTACTTTCCTCACCAAATCTATGGCCACCTTTTGGAGCAATATGGCTGCTGAATTCTGCCAGGGTTCAGGCTTCCTGGGTTCCTCTCTTCCCGGGGCTTGCCTTTCTCTGGGCTCAGTGCCTCTCTTTCCGCACAAGGTCAGCTGTAGACTATGAGGCTCTCTAGGCTTTGCCTCTCTCCACAGGGCCAGCTGTGAACTGTCAGGTGAATGGCTCATCTCTTTTCCCAGAGCAGCCAAGCTCCTCTGTGTGCTTACTTCCCCAGGCTCCAGCATTAAAACTCCAACCAACTCCTCTGCTCTGCCATGTAGTTTTATCTCTGGGTCCCCGCCAGGGACTCAACGTTATACTGACGTGACTCAATCAAAGCCCTAAACATAACTTAATCATACCCAGAGGAACAGACCAGTTTACAAGCATAATCCAATATCTATTTTTGGAATTCATAACTATATCAAACTGCCACAGATAATAAGACAAATTTGGCAAAATGTTAAAATTTGTGGATCTGGGTATTTGGAGGGGGGGGCAGGCAGCAGTAAGTTGGAGTCTTTGTATGGGGCTTCAATTATTTTTGTAACTTTCCTGTAAGTATGAAAATTATTTCAAAGTAAAAACTTAAAAAAAGTCAAAGTATCTGCCCCCAGCATATAAGTACACACATGCTAACGCTAAACATGTCATGGCAAGACAAGGACATCCTACTTGCAATAGACACGCCCTCATCCTCTTTCAAAAAGTGGCAGGAAGCAGGATGGAAGTCACTGGTCCATGGTGTTTATGAAACACCCAGGTCAATAATTGTCAGGCTTTCCTATTCTGGACGCATGAATCTCCCTTGACTAGAGCCTGGTTCTGCCCTCTTGGAGTGGCTCCTATTTACTTGTTCTTTATTGTCCCTAAGGAGTGGCTCTCTAACCTAGCAATTCTCAGACTCGGTGCATGGATGCCTGTGGGAAACCATGACCTTTCAAGGGGTCCAGAAATCAAAACTATTTTTAAAATGACATTAAAACATTATGTGTTTTTCACTGTGTTCATATTTGCACTGATGATACAAAACCAATGGTGGGTAAAACTGCTGGCATGTTAGCACACATCAAGGCAGTGACACAAAACTTCACTCAGCATTCTTAACCATGACACACTCATAGGGAAAAAAAACAGCCATTTCACTTTTGAATGTTCTTGAAAACAAGGCAAAAATCATTAAATTTATTACATCTGAACTTTTGAATAACGTTTGTTTTATTATGCTGTCATGAAGGTGGGAATCCTCATAAAGGACATCTATTACATACTGAACTATGACTCCTGCTTGACGTTGCAAGGTGAATCTAATTTTGACTTGAAAGAATAACTGACAAACTATGGTAATGCAGACTGGGGTATTTGGTGGACAATCTCTCAAAAGCAAATGGAGTAAACCTGTAACTTCTAGGAAAACAAACGACCTTACTTGTGGCCTGGGACAAAATTTGAGCTTTCAAGCAAATGTTAGAATTTTGGAAAACTTATATCCACCATCACAAGCTTGACAGCTTTCCAGTAGACAAAGCCTTTTTGATTAGATAAACTGTGATATTAACAAATACAATTTTAAAATATTATATAGTAAATGTGTCAACATTTGGAAGATGTGCATAACTTATTTAACCAACAATTTCCAAGTAATTGGTGTATGATATCACAAATTCATGAATGGATAAAGGTTTGTTCAAGCTTCTTAACCTTTAAGAACCCATAACTTATCAAAGTTTTGGTGTATTATCAGAGAAGAATATCCACAATTATCTGACAGGCTATGTAAATAGTCATCTCTTTTCCTGCTATATCTCTGTGTGAGATTGGATTTTCTTCATATTCTTCAAGTAAAAAAAGATACCCCATATTACTGGTATTCTACTATAGACTTATTGTGATTCTAGCAATGGAAGAAATTATAACATTGATGTGGAGGCTGTGGCCACTGGAGGCTCTGAGGGCAAGGAGAGGGAAAAACAGGTGTAATACAGGGATATTTTCAGGACTGGGGGATCATCCTGAATGACATTACAATGACAGATATAGACCATTGTATATCTTCCATAACCTACAGAATTGTGAAGGAGAGAGTGTAAACGTCAATGTAAACTATAATCCATGTTCAGTGGTAATGAATTGTACCATGCTAATGAAGGATGTTTCTTATGTGGCAAAATGTGGAAGGTATGGGAAGCAGGGCATATGGGAATTCCTATATTTTTTATGTAACATTTATGTAATCTAAGTATCTTTAAAAAAATTTAAAATATATTTAAAAAAATAAAAGATACCCCAAAAGACTGAATGAAGAAGCATATATGAAAACAGATTTGCATTCTCTTTAGCCAGACATTAAAAAGATTTACAAAAGTGTGAAATAATGACACTCTTCTCACTAAGATTATTCTTGTTTTAGAATACATGGTCATTTTTCATAACAACATGTGACATCATTAAGTTGGTTACTATTTTAAATTAATTTACATTTTAATTCAGAGTTTTAATATCTTATTGGTAAATAACAAGAGATATAACCATATAAATAAACATTCTTTGTGGTTGGTGTTATTTTTACAAGAACAAAGAGGTCTTGAGCCCAATATCTTTGTAAACCCTATTTCTAGTCCACTCTTCTATTCAGCTCTTGACCATGACCTGTCAGGCATTTACATTAAGAAATGGCCCAGGTTTCCAGCTGAATAGCTTTATAACACTCATTACAAAGAGTGGAAAGTTGAGATCACAGAGGTTTTATTTTGATTTTGAACTGTTTGAGTGGTTTTCAATCCAAGGTGGCATGATAACTCCTTTAAAAACTTTGCAAATTTTCTATAGAACACATTTAGGTCCTTTCCGTGAACCCAAAGCCACAGTCACAATTCATTTTAAGACATGCCTCTCTACTTTGGGTGATCAGGCTGCTGTAGAGCAAGAACCTTAAAATTTTTAAAAGCCCTTTGTTTTCTGAGAGGTTATAATAGGCACTGCCTTAAATCTTTCAGAGGTCTCAATCAAGTGTATTGGTTTGATCTTTAACCTGAGGCCATTTGTACTTTATTCTGGCTTGAAAATTGAGAATTCAGAAGCAGTTTAAACTTCCAACCCTCACTCACATCTTATTGTTCTCTTTGCACACATTATCATACATAGCTTAAAGAAGCACATTGGCACTTTTATCTTGCAAAAATCATCTGACCAAGATCTGTAAGTACATTATACTCACCTTGTCCTCTTCAACCAACAATTTTTCCACAATGGTATAACTTGGGTCACCATTTTTCAAACCTGCTACAGCAGGAGATTTTTGTGCTTTTATAATTTCTATTTTCTTTTTTTCTCTCTCTCTCTCAAGCTTTGATAACAACCTCCTAGATGCTCTGTCATTACTAACCAAAACCTGGTCCCAAAGCCAATGCCAAATATTTTGCGATTTTATTATGGCAGTACCTCACTCCTTGTACCAATTTCTGTATCGGTAAGCTTTTGATGCATAACAGAACAACCCAAAACTAATACAGTAAAACTATAAAGGTTTTTGCACCTTACAATTCTTTGGATTGGTAATTTGACTGCACTCAGCTGTGCTCAGATGCATTTACTCATATGTCTGTGGTCACCTTCTCTTCAGGGTTCTTTTGTTTCTAATAGAGGTATCTAGGCTAGTTGTTGAAAATTCTCCAGCTGTCTAACGTGAACATCTACATTTACCAATGCTGCCAGGAATCAGAAAGCAGAAAGAAAGAGGACATGTCCTACTGTGTAATTACTTTTCACAACTTTATTAATAGCATTTTTACTAACATACAATTGAACAAATCAAATTCCATGGCTGGATCCAGAATAAGATGGAAGGCAAAGGATACATAATATATTTTCCTGGATACAAGAAATGAAAGAATTTGTGGCCATTTTTGCAACCTACCACAGAGTGATATTGATTTTGAAACTATTCCCACTATTATTCTCTAATATTTTGGAAAGCTTTTTCTTTTTATAAATATGACAGTAATTGCTTCTTATAGAATGACAATTTACCAAAAATGATAGTAATATGAATATATACATTTTTCTCTTTTTTTGTTGTTTCTTATTGATTTATTAACATGCATTTCAAATATACTATCTGGGCTATTTAGAGAATGAGAAATTCTAGCCACTTTAAAAACTTTTGGCCATTATTTTTTTCACATTAGTTTCATGAACACTTACACAATCTTAAAGATTTAGATTATATTTGCAAAGGCCTTTTTAAACAATCCTCTATGAGAACTGGTAAATATTTTAGCAATAGAAATGGCTCACCTGAAATTTGCTAATGCTAAAATTATGTACTGATTACTAAATAAGCAGGCTTTGTTTTGATTATATGTCTCTAAGTAATGTAACTGATTTTATTGAATAAATATTTAAATTAGCTCAAAATGTTTAAGCTCCTAAACAGTCTCCTAATATTGTTTAAATTTTTTAAAAAGTTTTTTCTTCAAATTGTCATTTTGAGGAAAGGAATAGCCAGAAAAATTGCGCTGTATTTAATATCTGAAGTTTAAATATTGAAATTCAATGATTATGTTGGGAACTTCAATTTTAGAATTACTAGTATACAATCTATTTATTTTGCTTGATGGTTTTCATATGAAACCCCTTATTCAATTATAAAAACATAATAAGGCTGTTCATGCCAAATATATGAATTATCTTGAACAGTATTAATATTTTTTTAAAATTTCATTATAACAATGCAAAATTATCTTTTAGGAATAACTTGCATTTCTAATGTACCCCATTAAAATTTTAAACTACCAAAAATTTTACCCTTTAAAGATCCTTCTATTGACTATTAACTGTAGTGTAGAAATTTGGCACATCTCATGTAAAATCTTTAGTGGAAAAAGGAATTAAACTATGATATATTGAGCTTGTTAATCTTTATTCATAGAACAATGTCAGAATATTGCAAGAATTTGAAGAAATGAGGTCTTTTAGTCATTAAAGTAGCAATTGTTTAATGCTTAATATTATGTGGCTAAAAATCAGTTGGCATCTTTCAGATAAGCAAATAAGAGCAGAAATGAATTTGCTGTATATCCATTTTAGTAAGTATTTGTAGTGACTATTCAGATAAATAAGTAGATTTTTTCCCTTATTGGAGTTGTAGGTTTACAGAACAATCCTTCATAAAATACAGGATTGGTATGGAACATGTATTACAATTGATGCTCGTACATAAAATTGTACTATTAATTAAAAGTCCATGGTTTAGGTTTCAGTGTTTGTATAGTATGGTTCCACATATATGTTTTTCTAATTTTTATTCTGTTACCATGTATACAATCTAACATTTCCCCTTTTAATCATATTCAGATATATATTTAAGTGCTGTTAATTTCATTCACATTGTTGTGTTACCATCATCACCATCCATTACCAAAACATTAAATGGCTTTTATTCGCATGTGTTCTCCGATCAATTAACTGAAATTAACTCAAATATTTTGATTGGGTAGCAAATTATATAATTATAAACATGAAATATATTCATTTAGGTACACAGAAAAATTATATACACAAATTATCTGAGAATAACTTACTTTGTAAAATTTGTGTACTGAATATAAATAATCACCAGGCTTAGGAAATTTTTCATTAAATACTTTTTGAAAAGTAAATAGTATAAAATACTAGTTATATATAAAGAGAGAGAACAAGCATTTAATATTAGCTATAAGGAACAGGAAACTTAGATTCAGTTGGAATTATCTGTCTAAAACAGTGACATCACCATATCAAAAAATTCTAATGAAAATTAACAAACTGAGAAAAAAGAAAAGAATGCCAAATAAAATCTTGGAAAGCTGATAAGGTTATGTTAAATTGCACTATTTGTGTCTGTATACTTATATGCTATGCTAATCTAAAGACGTATTAGTGTTTTTAAGTACAAGGTTGCCTTAAGCCCACATAGCTGCCTGGCTATTGTTCTGTAGTTTTCCTTTTTGGCCCGATTTCTTAAAATATAAATATGCAAATATTTTCTGTGCCTTCTCACTGCCCCTTTATCACTTATCAATGTAATATAACTGCATCTCCTCTCATCCTTCCCTTGAGTCTTGGCTCAAAATGGCCATGCACTACCTCTTTGTTACGAAAGCCATTCTTGCTTCTACTTTGTGCAGCATTATACACTCTTGACCACTCTTTTCTTCTGTAACTCTCATGTCTGAATATTCTTCTTAGCACTCTCTTCTAATTTTCCTGCACATTTTCTAAGCATGATTTGTCAACTTCTCTTTCTTTGTTCTTCTTAAACTTTAGCGCACCTTGAGCTCAAATCTTTGTCCTCTGAACTTTTCATGCCAAACATAATCCCTGGGAGACATTCTCTCACATAACCCCAAAAATAATTTAAATTCTGATGATTCTCAAATCTGTATCTCCAGTCTCAAAAAATTCTCGATGTTGTATTAATAAATGGATAGGGGTATAAAACACAGGTCAGAAAATAAAAGATTGGATGGGATATTTAAAAAATAGCAAGGTCAAGGAAATATCTTTCTAGACAAGTTGTTGCTAATGGAAGACAAGAACCACACTGAAGACCGACATCTACTGGGAAGTAAGCTTGTAAAAATATTATTTTTTGTGACGTTCAACCATTTGAGCACTTTAGTATTTTGATAGAAATAGCTAGTAGGAAAGAAAATATAGAAAGCACAACAAATTGTGGATTATTGATGGAGCAAAAAACCCCTAAAAAGAAAGGCAACAATAAGCGTATAGAACCCAGGTGGAGAAATTGACTGAAGGAACAAAAAAGGGTACCCTTTCCTCAAAGAAATAAGTGATTGAAATAAGAATGCTTGCTTAAATAGAGCCCATATTATAGGCCAGAGAATGAAAATGAATTTCTCATTCTTAACATTTGATATCTTTATACAATGTATAAAATCATTTAAACTAATTTAACTATATCACAGTCTCCTCCGCAATAAAAAGTAGAATATTATGTAATGATAATCCTTATATAATCTAAAGCTTATATTAAAAAGGAAAAACCTTCAAAAGGTACATATATTTATAAACAATGTAAATCACCATTGAATGACTATTTTGATTAAGAAAAAAATAGTTTTAGCTTATATTATCTTATATTAGTTTATTTATTAACCAATTCATTTTATATTATAATCATATTTAGAATAACTATGAAGTCAAAATATCAAGGCACAGATGAACATTAATTTTAAAATATATTTATTAAACACATACTTAATTGCAAAATATGTCTCAGAATTGTTTTGTGATATATAAAGTGATATTTATGGTTAACAGAAGTAATATTCAATAGTTTGTAGTTCTAGAAAATATTTCTTTCTACAGAGGAACTGGAAACATGAACACATTTCTGAGTTGTAATAGAACACTGGATTCTAAGTCTATTGGGCTATACCATATGCACCCAGGATGAGTTTTGTACATGTTTTTATTGTATATTATATGAATATGGTTGATCAATAATTCATTCTAAAAGACAGTAATGTGTTTTTATTCCTATTGGAATTAGAATGGTGGAAACTAGCCAATTCTTATGCATAGTAAAGCTTGGGAAATATTGATCAAGGCAAGGGAATACTGATTTTTTTTTTGAAAGATGATGAAAATATTTTGAATTAAAATAATATATATATATCTCCCAACTGTGGTTTAGAAACACATATAAATGACTATGGTCACATCACCTGGGTAAGTTGAAAGCCATTAAAAAAGAAAACCAAGAGTATTGTACTTGAGCAAATGTTGGAATATAGGATTGTCATTATCCAAATAAACTAGCCTAGTTACCACCTCAACAAATAAATTGATTAGGTATTCCCATGAAGTCTTCATGAAAATTCCCATAAACCTATCCATTAAAATCATTATTTTCCTAAGATTATCTAGATTGGATTACCATACAGCAAAAATATTAAGGTCAAAAATATAAGCTGAAAAATAAATAAACTCTTCAATATTATTTCAGT
Source organism: Cabassous unicinctus (assembly GCA_029593785.1). Classification (NCBI taxonomy): domain Eukaryota; kingdom Metazoa; phylum Chordata; class Mammalia; order Cingulata; family Chlamyphoridae; genus Cabassous; species Cabassous unicinctus. Next base: position 18,270 of record JAQZBX010005863.1, read on the forward strand.
GAAATGCATTGTTTTGAACCCAGAGCTCATATGCTTTTTAACATATTATAGTATAATCTTTTGAGCTCAAATCAGGCTGACCTCAAAACCCTTAGGAAAATTTAAGGCTTAAAACCACGTTGTGAAGTTTACCAAGACAATCTGAAGGTCTCGTGGACTGTCAGATAGATTAGAATGTGAAGCCTACTTGTGTAGAAGCAATTGATTATTCTTCAATTATGACTGGAAAAAAAAAACACTAAATCAAGATTAAAGAAGAAGTATCTCACACTTAGTTGCTAAATTGGAGAGTGCCACAAGAAAGAAAAAGGGATCTGATATTAGATATTATATTCTCATGTCTATGTAAAAGGGCATTTCATTTCAAAACATTAGGTCCCATCCTTAGATTTTAAAAAGTTAGCTTTCAATCAAATTTAAATAGGTAAAATTTTAAAAAATATAGAAACGAAGTATAGGATATATTTCACTTTTTACATATTTTTTTAGCAATTTTTACATGCACACTGTCTAGGAAAATGCTGTGTTCACAAATGTGTGCTTCAGAGAAGAAGACAAAACACAATGAAACCATATATAAGAATTTTCTCTAAGAGAAGGAGTGTAATGCAATTTTCTAGATGTCAAAGATGCTTAGCAGCTATGGAAGTTGTTAATAAAAGTCTTTAATATAGAGAACAGAATTCTAACAGTATAATCTTTTTCTTTGACTCTCTAATTTTTTTTACGCAAAAGGTACCTTGAAGTATGTGTGGGGAATCTTTAGAAATATATTTTGGAGCCTGTGAGCGCAGATAGTTTCCTGGAACTTTTCATTAGAATGGTAATATAAATGTCCCAATCTACAGAAAATGGATGAATGCTTTTGGTGATAGGTGAACCAGTATGGCATATTGTTGAATATTGATAATAAATATTCAGAGACAACTTATTATCTACTGAAAATAATCTTCACTATCTAACTTAATTTAAACAAGGTCATATATTGTTAGGGGAAACTAGAGTTAAGAGAGAAGAATCATTTTCCCAATGAAATGGGTCACCGTTTCAGGGGCTTTTCAGAATTTGCAGTATCTGTTTTTTCTATGTATTCTGTTTAAGTAATGTTGAGTCTAATTTAGCTAATTTAGCAGTATGGGCAACTATATATCTATATCTGTATCTATGTAACTATATCTATATCTATATCTGTATCATCTATATCTATATCTATCCTTTATTTATAAATTTTATATATATATAGAAAAATATGCATATACATGTATAATGTGTATACAAATACTATAATAAGATATAATGCACATACGTTATATATAAAATATATATTGTGCATACATATAATATACGATTTAATCTTGTTGGCAGTAAGCTGAAATTTCTTGATTGCCTCTACTGCTCCAGGCCATAAAGATGCCAGATAATTTTAGAGAATGTCTTGAAAATCAACTTGACAGCTAGAAACTTGCACATTGGATAGTTGACCTACATTAGGACCAAATATTTTGAAAACTAAGCACGGGGGAAGAGAACCCTTATCTGGAATTCTTCTCTTTTAGGTTATTCTTCACTATGGCATTGGAGACATTGATTTCAATAACTCCAAACCTCAAAAGACACTGCCTTTAGAACTCTAAGTATGTGTTGTTTCTTGGTTTTCTGTATTTAGCTTATATAATGACAACTTTTATAGACAGAGTTAAATGCATAAAATGCTCCACTCTGATATGGTGTGCACTTACATAGTTATTAAAAGGATGGTGTTCCACCTACTCCACAGGCCTGTTGATACCAATACATGAGGAGGTTTTAAGGAACAAAACTTTATGAAGGCAGTAAGTACATTTACTGAATTGGTAGATGTTGAGAATACGATGGAGGACAAAGAGTTATCATCTGCCATCCAAAAGCTCATAGTCAGTGGAGAGACAAAGAAATAAGCAATTTCATTGCATGCGATAAATGGAATGAAGAGTAAAGAGAATCTTCTGTGTGATGATGTGGTTGAACACTTAGTGTCATCTTGTCAGAGAAAGAGAAAATTCACTGAAGAAAGGACAAGCAATTGTTTGAGTTAAGGACAGTGAGAGAAGACTGAAGGGAATTAAAACCAGATGGAATAATAAGAGCAGAAGCCCCCTAGGCCAGAGCCAACCAGCAGGCTTGATATGACTTAAGAATAGTGTGCAAGCAGTTTAGGAGGGAGGTACAGGGGACTCATGAGGAATAATGTCAGAGAAGTAAATTTAGGAAAGATATGAAGTAAGCCAGATATCGGCAGAGGGCCATGACAAAACATGAAAGGACTGTTAACTAGCTAGTGTCAGAATCAGATTTGAGACTCAGAGAAGTCACTCTTATGCTAGAATAGAGTGTAGAAACAATTACAGAGGAATAGGAAGTTTAGAGACTGGGGACTATGCTAGTAATTTAAACAGTATGTGAGGGTGGTATGTACTTGTGATAATAATAGCTGTAATGGAGAAAAGTAGGTGGATTCATAACTATTAAGACTATTGAATGCATATGTTTTGGTGATTCCCTGTTTATGGCAGAAGGAGGATATGGAAGAAGGAGGCATCAAGGTTTGTAGCTTGTGCCTCTCACTAAAATATGCAATAATATAAGGAGACATCTGTAGAGATAGGGTGGATAATTAGTTCAAATGGTAACTTTTGAGTTTGAGATGTTGATGGCACGTTCAAAGCCTGTTAGATATAATGTGCACACCGGTGTACAATCTGCAGAGACACCTAGGCTGGAGTTGGTCTAGAGATCATAACTAGAACAGAGAACACAAATGAAGACAAAGCTCTCAATGATCTCACTACTAAAGAGTTGGTAAATAACCATATCCAGTTACAAATATAATATTACCATTTAATTTGATTAATATTTTTCTGTATTTGCTGTTTTCCTTCCCAATGCTAGTTTGTGTGAGGTGTTGCTTTATTTTCTTGAGGACGATGTTCATTTCTTTGCCATAAATTAACTTTAGGTATAGATTGTTTTCAACTGTATTGAATATTGCTTCCTGTAAATATGCTTTGCAATAAGCTATTTGTCAAATAGTCAACACTCACTAATCTGATATGATGTTTCTCTGTATCACACATGCTTCCTATTTTCAGTGTATCTAAGCTGAGGGACTTTGTCCTGAATGTTTTCTAAATCTGCTTATTGGATCATAGCTTTTGCATGTATTTAGTCTCTTTTTTAATCTGCTAACTCTTCAGTGGAAAGACTAATAACTTCTTTGGTGTATCAGCTAAAAATAAACCCGCATTTTTCAAAAACCTCAGACATTATAAAACCTTTTGAATATATTCCCTGTAAACTGTAGCTTAAAAATTAAAAATTAATCACTTCAACTTTAAAGTTTTGTATGTTACTTTAGCATGTCTATGAATGCAATTTAGGATAGTGGAAAGATTACTGTTCTAAGAAGGTCTTGTGTTAAGTGATACTCTCTCTTCACTAGCCATTGATTGGCCAGCTTTACTTGCCTAAACATTGACATTTTCATCCAAATAAGGAGAAAGGCAACTCTTGATTTAACAATGTAATAAGGCTTTTTAAAAGATTAAAATAAAAAAGAGATTATACTTATGAAACGATTTTATAATCTGAAACTACAATACAAGCATAAAGAAGTGTCAATATAGAGTTGGTTTTCTTCTTATTTTTGAGGACTTGAGATCAATCAAGTCGATCTGTTCAATGCAGTTGACTCCATTCTGTCACCATTAAATCACTGTGGTAGATTGTAACTAATTTTCTTTTTATTGCTTTTTTCTTTATTTTTAAAGAAGTTTTTAGATTACATAAATGTTACATCAAAAATACAGGGAATTCCCAAATACCTCATTCCCTCCCTCTACCACACTTTTCATCTTTCATTAATGTGGCACATTTGTTGCAATTGATGAACAATATAGAAGCATTGCTGCTAACCATGGTCTATAGTTTACATTATGGTTAACACTTTGCAATGCACAGTTTTATAGGTTTTGACAAAATATATAATGGCCTGTATCCATCATTGCAACGTTATGCGTAACAATTCCAATGTCCCCAGAGTGCCCCGTATTTCACCTATTCTTCCCTTTTCCTCCCCTCAGAACCTCTGTTGACCACTCTCTTTATATCAATGTTACGAGTTCTTCCATTACTAGAATAATAATAAGTCTACTGTAGTCCATGGTTGCATTTCATCCTTATGTTTGTTCATTCCTCAATCTTGAGGATTTTGTGATGCCCATCACAAAAGGGGCACAGATTCCATGAGGCAGATGGTTGTAACTGTCTTGCTTGTAGTTGTAGATACTCTCTGTTTTTCGGGGATGGGCACTGTCCATCATCATCCTTTTATTAGTTGTGCTGGGTGAGTCTGATGAACTGGAGAGTAGGGTTGGCTGCAACCCTGCTGAGATTCAGGACTCCGGCTGTTCATAAATTTATTTTTATACATTTTATTTCACACTCTGCCTACCAGTTTCTCTTCCTCAGGCAACCTGATTAGGATTAGAGCTACCTTTTCTCCCCATGAGTTTCTGTCTTTTGCCTGATAGAATTGTAATGGAAAATATGCTTCTTTGCTTCTGCATTGATAATATTTGAGGACTTTTTAGGTTACCAAAAAGTTTGCCAACTAAGTATCCTTTTGGGCTATAACGATATTGGAGGGTATTACATACTTTTGAAAAGGATATATATTTTTAAATTATTACATTTTTTAAAATATTATCTTCAAAGTTATGGAGTCACATTACTGAAGCGCTGGAACAATAGAACTAGTAAGATACAAACAGTATCCTTAGAAAATAAATTACTTCTCATCTATACACAAAGTGATAATTACATGTTTTTGACATATAAAACAGTGATGCAAATAGCTTTAATATGTGCTACATGGATAAACAATCATCTCATTTTAATTGTTTACATCTTATAATTGCTGAAACACCACACTGGTTACTAAAAATACACATTCAAACCTATAAATACTGGCATTCTTTGATTCATGCCTTTAATTGCAAAGTTGTTTCCTCAAACACACACTTCCTTTGTAATTATTCTTTACTTGTTCATTTGTACAGGTATTGTACAGTACAATGTATCATGTTAAAGGTCTGATCATTACCTTGATGTATGAGGTTCATTTTACTGGTTAGAAAGGCAAGGCTCTTATAGCAGTTCTAATCAAATACATAATTTAGGCAAGTATGTAAGAACATTTTATCAACACATTAATGTACTCCCTGATGCTGCTTCTATTTTTCTTAACTAATTAAAAAAAAAAAAAAAAAAAACCAAACTCACCTCATTCCCAGAAAAGGCAGACCACTTGATTAGAAGTATAAAATAAACCAGGAAATATAAAGCCATGTTTATGTATTTTTATTTCATTAAAATGTAGACTGGGGTTTGAAGCATTTTAAAGGAAAAGAGACTGTGAAGTATATTGGAAAGAAGAACTCAAATGAAAATCTGGGATTTTTTGATTCTAGTACAAATTACTCTTTAAACTAGTTAAGTGAGCTTTTATTAGACATTGGAAGTGGGTCTGAATTTCCTTTCAAAATGAAGGTTTTAGATCACCAGACTTTAAAAGTCATTCATTTACAAAAAAAAAAAAAAAAAAGGTGAAAACTGTTCTAAAGAAATATTTTCCCCAAGAAACAGATATTAGCAAGTATTATGGATAAGTTTCTCCTCCTAAGGAAGAGTATCTATGAAAATTGTATTAAAATATTCAGTGGTGGATGAAGATTGTGGTTAATAGTATAAATATAAGAATGTTCTTCTTCTACAAAGTGCTAAGTATATGGTGATACATGGGAAAATTACAGCTAATGTAAATTATGGATGATTGATAGCAGTAATATTGTAATATTTTGCAGCAATGGCAAGAAGATATTATTTCATTACTAAGGGGCAAAATATAGGGTTTATCAGGGGGTATGGGATTTTTCCTTTTGAAGTAATGAAAACGTTCTAAAATTGACTGACATGATGACAGCACAACTCTGTGATGAAAATTAGAGCCACTAAGTATACACTTTGAATGGATTGTACAAAGAATGGCGATGCATAACACAGGGAATCCAGTGATTGACAGTGTACTGTGGTTGACAGGACAAATATGAGAACATTTTCTCTTGAATGATTACAAAAAAATAATACTAATATAGGGTGTTGATAATTGATTGAGTTGGGGAAAAATACACCAAATATAAGATATGGGCTATCATCAGTAGTACTATTTTGACAATGCTCTTTCATATTTTGTAAACAATGTTTCACAACAATGTATGGTGTTGGTGGTGGGGAGATGTATAGGAGCTTTGTATGATGATATGCATGTTTGTGTTGTAAAGTCACAAATTTGATATACATTTATGTTTTATGTATGTTCATGCATAAATGATACACTTCAATAAAATTTTATTTTAAAAAGTTCCAGTACAGGAAATGTTTGAATGGGACCTGTACGTGTCAGATTAAAAATATAACTCAGATAAATATGGATATATAGATAGGCAGACAGGCATACACATGCATGCATGCATACACATATTTATACATATACAACGTATAAATATACAATATATACACATAGAAAAGTATATATCATTTTAAGACAATTAACTTTGAACTTCCTAATTTTTGCTAGTATAGTTTGGATATTACATGCAAATATGTCTGCCAGAAGGTACTTTTAAAATTTACTGTTCTTAAAGAATGCTACTCTTTCTCTCCTTCAAATTCATTTAAATCTTAGCACTTCTCTACCAGAAGGACTGCAAAACAACCCATGATGTAGGCATTATTACTACATAAATATTATATAATAAAATATATAAATTTAATATTGTACCTTATCACATTATATTTAATTATACAAACATAGGGTACTCCTCAAGTTACCGAATCAGTCAGATCCATAATAATGACAGATACCTAAATTGCAATCACAATATCTTACCACTGGAACATGTTTCCTAATTTCTCACCTTATTCCACACTAGCAGTGAGTAATCTAGTAATGCTAATTATAGCTACCTCATAGGCTATATAGTAAGCCCTTTAAGTAAATGATGAGTTATCATTGTCCAGCCTGTCTTTTGGTCTTCACATGGCTGTGTGCATTTAAATTCTATTAAGGTTGAATCCTTTATAATTGAGGTTGCTCTGCAGTCTTTCCTGGGCATTGTTATTATGGTTTGTGACATGGTCAGAAGCATTTTAGAGCTCCTATAGGGATTTGTGGTTGCCTGAAAAATCTGTATCTGGAACACACTGAAATGACCACAAAATAAATGGATCCCTAGAGAACTGTTCTCTATATCAATATATGTTAAGCATGCAAAAAAAAAAGTGTCTCTCCATGGATTGCATTCCTTACTTTATTCCCTAGAGCTGACTCCTTGGGTTCAGATGTTTATTTTATTACCTAATCCTTGTGTGACTGTAGTGACTTAGATTTATGTATCCCAGAAAAAAAAATGTGTTTTTAATCTTAATCCACTCCTGTGGATGTTAACCCATTGTAAATATGATCTTTGGAAAATGTAATTTTTAGTTAAGGTATGGCCATCTGAAGGATGATGTGTATCAATCCTACTAATGGAAGTTTTATAGCGAAGACCACAGGGAAAAAGCCACGGGAAGCAGCCAGAAGCTGGAAGTCAATGGAACCAGAAGAGAAAGAAGACATCGCGGCATGTATTGCCATGTGACGAAAAAGCCAAGGAAACTCATAGATTGCAGACCAGCCAGAATGTACTGACCTTAGGAGGAAACAAGCCTTTTGGCTTCTGAAACCTGGAGCCAATAAATTCCTGTTATGAAGGGAACCCATTGTATGGTATTTGTTTTAGCATCCAGGAAGCTAAAACATTACCCTGATGACTTTATTTAAACTCTTCAAGTCCTCCTGTGCCCACGTGTAAAGTGAATGCACTATTGTTAACAAATTGACACATTGAAAATTTGGCATAAATCCTCAGTAAATGGTAGCTATAATTTTGTTAGCATATTCCTCATATAACTGTCAAAAAGAAAATAACAATGAAAACTATTATGAAACCACTATAAAACATAATTTGTTTTTGTACTGTAGTAAGATAATGCATGGTATAAAGCATAGATGCTAAAGGAATCCAGAGAAAGAAGATATTCATCACTGATAACTGATTTTTGGTTAATGGAGATACTTGTGAGAACAAAAAGTAGATTTAATGAGTTTCAGATTACGAGGGAGGGCGCTGTGAGGCAGGTAGGGTCACTAAGTTTTAAATCTTAGATAGCAAATGTTGGTGTGATGCTAAATTTCAAGCCCTGATTGTGCTATTAAATGAATTTTATGCACCAAAAACAATTCCAGTGTTGTCCATAAGAATGAAAAAAAAGAAAAAACAGTTGTCTGACAAAGTCATTTGTTTAATAGTTTAGGTTGCTGAGTTTATTAGTTAAGTTTCAGTTTGACTAGAAGTAAGAGTCCGCAGTAATTTGAAGAAATAACAGGAATAAGGAATGACAATGGTTAAAGAAATAGAAGTTTCTTTCTTTCATAGAGGAGTTCAGAGGAATGAAATCCAAGGCAAATATTGTGCTCTGGTCCACAAAGTCTTCAGGGACTTGTGTTAATTTCATCTTGTTCCACCTTATCTAGCCTTCATTTTCAAAGTCATCTCACTTACAAGTTGATCAATCCAACACAGCCATCTCATTTGCATTCCAGCAATCAGAAAGGAATAGGGTCAGAGAAGAAACAAATGCCAACTATCACTTAAAGAGTGTTCTTGGAAGCTGTGTATGCTTCCCCTTACTTACAAGGGGAACATTTTTGCATAGCTACACCTAGCAAAGGAGGCTAGGAAAATACTATATTAGGTAGCAATGTATCTGATCATCCAATGATAACAAAGAAGTGATTATCAGATATTAGGGGACCACTGTCAATCTTGCTCTGCAAAAAAGCTGCCTATTTATCAGCTTGACTATTCAGGCACATCACTCTTCTGTTGTACACATTCAACCACTCTGCTGGGATTAGTGTGTGTGTATGTGTGTGATAGTGAAACACCAATATTCGGCATTCAGCTCAAGATCTTAATATGATGTGCGTTCCGGATGTAACTCAGTATTGTATTGTAACCTCTCTAACCAATGACTTCCAGTATTCTTTAATACAAAAAATAAAATAAAACAACAGCAACAAACTTAACTTATTAACTTACTAGGCAAGGAGACACACTAATGAAGAAATTCACTGAGTAGGCCAATAAGTGGGAAAATCAGAGATTTCTAACTGCTAGAAAGCATGGAAGATATGTTGTATTATTACATCTTAGTTTTGTTAATGAAGATTGAAAGGAACTCTGGTTAGAAAAGAATGATTCCAGGTGTCTGCACATAGAAAACTAGAACAAGAGCCACTGCTCACTGGTCAGGAGAGAGACTTTACTTAAGCCCAGTGAGGCTCTGTCAAAGGAGAGTCACTCCAAAATCATGGTTATTAATAGCTTTAGTTGGTTGCAACGTTAGTGATAAAACACAGCAATTTTAGTATCTCCTGTGCAAGTAATGCTCTAGGTAGAAAAATTTACATTACAACTTCAAATTAAAATTCAAGTTATGTGTCCCTGAAATATTCAATATACAATTGTATTGAGGTCATGAATAACCCATTTCAAACCCCACAGTTGGGAAAAGGAAGAATGGGAAACACAAGGTTCCTGTACTGGCAGCACAGTTAGACCATCTGGTAATGACTGGATGTGCTCTCTGGCAGGAGTTCCTTCTTTCATTGTCCTCTGTGGCCTCTGGATCATTCCTTCTGGAAGGTTTATCTTTGTCCATTATGCTCTCTGTCCACATGTGAGGTTGGCAATGAGACAGATGCTCTTTTTGAAGGCTGAATGGTTTTCAATGGACCCTTCTATTGATGTAGGTGTGTTGGCCAAGGAATGGGTTTGAGAGGTTGCAGGCTCGGTTTGCAATATTTTTTCCAATAATTCTCAAAAAATAATCTTAAGATGTTTCTTATCTACTTGCTTTTTTGCCATATTTATGGAGCTGTATGTGTGTGTGTGTGTGTGTGTGTGTGTGTGTGTGTATATATATATATATATATATATATATATATATATATCAACATCACCAATCATCATTCATATATATATATATGAAGAATCTCAGATAATATCCCACTTATAAAATTTTAGATAGGTAGAGAGATATACATTAATATAGATATAGATATAGATATGTAGATATACATATTTAAGATACATGGATGGATGGATGGATAGATAGATAGATAGATAGACAGACAGACAGACATACACAGGCACACCCACATACCCACACATATACTAGCAGGAATACAAGATGTAGATCAGGGGAAAAATACTGAAAACTTTTACTTACTCACAGAATAGCTTAGTGCTGTTTCCCATGCCCCGATTCCTCATGAAGCTACTTGATGAGATCCAGAGGTATCCTACACAGAGTGGGGTCTCTACCACAGAAGAAGAATTCTGAAATTATGAGTCTCTGAGCTTATATAGGAGCTATCACACTGATCCCTCCTACCTTACAAAATGAATAAAAAGTGTATCATTTATTTGTAATGCAAACAAGTCCTCTCTTGGGAGACTGGGAGAAGGGCTGTAACCAGGAATATAAGCATTCAGCTCCTAGGGAGATTTTTAAAAAAAGCTTTTTTATCTTTTGAACGAGGGCAGATGTCTCTGGTGAAAAGGAGACAAGAGTCTCCATGTTTACCATCTTTAGAATGGAAGGAGTATACAGTTCTGGGGGAACAAAGAGGAGACATTATGACATGCCAATTTTTAGGGGATACAGACTGAGCAGAAACACCAAGAAGTCCAGAGAGCGTACTATCAACATCACCAATCATCTTATTTAGACATGATTTTTAAGTCTGAATATTTGAAAAGCTTGGATTCTATATACATCCACATCTCTCCAAATTTTGTAATTGCCAATTAGAAAAAAATGTAAAAGTAGTGGTTGGTGTAAAGCAGAAACCCAAATTGGATATTTTTGTCTGGCCATATTTCCATTTTTTGACTGACAAATCCTAATGGCAAGGGTTGGAAAAATGGCCTCGGACCCAGCCTTATCTCCTGCTTAGGCTCCAGTTTGAGAACAAATGCTAAGAGCTGCTTCAGTGGGAGGTACAGCACCTGTTGGTCATTCAGTGCAGTAATGCTCCATATTGCTGGGCTGCTGATAAAGAATAATAGTATCCTGCATTCAGGGAATGCCTACTCTTCCTTAAAACAATTGTATTAATCTTCAACTTTGGCAGCAGGTGACTATCTATGCTACATTTTTCTCCTTACAAGACTTTGCCAATAGTGGCAAGAAGTAGTTAATGCACAATAATTTTTGATTATCTTCTATCATTTTCTCTTACAATCCAACTTCACCAATACTTGACCTATCTTCCATGGGATAACAGAGTTTTAGGATCTCTTCCAACTGCATTAAGTGGACACAACGTTCCAGTCTGTGTGCAAGTCCTTGCCATCTGCTGCTAGACCACTTATTAAACCAAAGACACATGGTCTATGATGTGCGGCAACTCAGGTCCAGATTAAAACAACAGCAACAAACTGTTTCAGTTGGCATTAGGTTCAGATGTGTCTAGCAAAGACCCTCAACTAAAAGTGGTGGAAATACGATAGATTTTCTTTCTCACTTAAATGTGCAGGGCTTGTGAAATGCCTCTTCAGAGACATAAACACTTGTATCGCATTGTTCCTCTGCCAGTTGTCTGTTTTAAGGTCAGCCATCATGTCTGCATTCCACCCATCCAGAAAGCATGAAGGAGGAAGGGGGCTTTGTCATTTATCTTTAAGGGAAGGTTGATAGAATTTACCGCATGGTAATTCCACTTGTATTCCATTGTCTCTATCTTAATAACAGAGACAGATTCAGCTGCAAAGGAGACAGGGGATGCACCTTTCCTTCTGAGTGGCCAAAGGCACAGCTGAAGAAGAGGAGAATGAATTTGGATTGCTGGGAGACAGCCAGCAGGCCCTGATACACCAAAGTTTCTAAACTTTGAAACTTTGAGAAAGTGAGAAAACTTTGAGAAGTGAGAAAAACGATGTTTATTTGTTAATTGAATTGTCATGTTGATCCAGAAATGATTACCAGACATTAAAAAAGAGACAGAATCTTGAAGTCATCTAAGAAGATAAAAGTTAATGGAGATATTTTAGGAGGTATGAATAGCAATGACAGTGGCTGAAGAACCTTCTGCTTCGCCTAGATTTCTGTAGTCCTCTCTGACTTCGAATGCTTACCTTTCCACTCATTAATCATGGCCACTTTTGCCCTTTGTACACAAGCCACAGTCAAAAGAAAAGGGGGATTTTTATCTGTTTTCATTTCAGTTTTGGTTTGGCACAGGGCTTTCATTGAGGAATATTTTAAAATAGCCTATTTTTAAAGGAAAAATAGCAATACTAATTTCAGCTTGAAGGAATCACACTAAATGTGTAAAACATTGATTATTTTTACAAACCAAGGATTCTATCATCACTAACCTCCAATGCTGTAGTTGAATCAAGGAGGAAGTGGAAGTCAGAAACAGAGTAAGACTAAGATTGGTAGTAAGGGATGAGATGAACGATGGGCAGTGATTTAGACATCATCTGACAGACAAACCACAACACTGACTGGCTTCTCTTTCTCAGTCCCCTCATCTTATAATATTTGAAAGGTAGATTGAGTACTCCAGGTTCAATCTTAATTCTCTCTTGTTCTTTATTCACGTGATACTTATCAGCTTCATACCTGTAAATGCCATTTATATTCCAATGTCGCCTATGTTTATTTCTCCTGGATTGATACCTTCACTGATCTTTAGACCATCGTATCAAACTACTTACATAATATCTTCACTTCAAGATGTTAGAGACATCTTACATTTAATACGTCCAAAAGAAAAATATTGCTTTTCAGCTTCAGAAAACAAAACTTTTCTGTGTGTATATTAGTCAAGGCCTTCTCAGAAGCAAAACCCAAGATGGTATTAAATGTGCAAGGATTTTGTTAGGGGAATCGTCTGTGTGAGAGAAAATAGAGAAGCAGCTGGAGATGGCTGGGAGAGGCATCTAACCACAACATGAATCTCTTGTATTTAGGATAGAATGTGGTTGAGAAGGTTGAGTGGAAATGTTGTAAAATGCAGTGCAAAGCTACCTAGAAGTCCTGAAGCCAAAGTTAGCCGTTCAAGTCCTGTGTTCCCATGAATGAACCTGATTAAAATATCTGCAACACTCAGTCTATCTTCATTTTTTTGTTGCTGCCCTGGCCTATATCAGCACCATCTCTTGTCTCTACTGTTGCAACAATCTCCTAACTCTTATTCCTACTTCCCTATAATGCAAGGTCTACACTGCATTCTTATTTGTGATTTGAGTAAATCCTAATTTTATCCCTTTATTAAACAATAAAGACTAAACCCTGACTACTTTTGTGACTTCACTGTTGGGGTTATAAAGATACCAATACAGAAATATTTATTTATTCAACATTTGAATAGTACTCACTATGTACCACACCTGGCAAAACACTGTAAAAATATAAATTTCATCATTAAAACATTATCTTCATTTCATAGATGTATAAATTGAGACATGGTGAAGTTATATGTCTTGCCCAAGATCAAAAAGTAATGATGTAAAAGCAGTTGAGGAATAGATGCAGGGAACAGGCTGACGGAGATCAAATGTCATCCTTATTAAGTACTGATAGAAGATAAAGTGGAGGATAGGGTTTAATTGTAATAATGGTTTTCTAATGTTTACATTAACCATTACAACTTCAGGCTTTTCAAAAGACCAGAATAAACATTCTGTGTAAGCAGTCTCAATAGAAGAGAAGAGAACGCAGGGAAAGTTTACTTGTTCATGTCCAGATTTTTCTCTTCAAATTACCATCCAGATTAGTCTCTCTCCTTCTCCTGGACCAGATTGCATTAAGGTGTATGATAACAGGCCTGAAGCATTGACCGAATAAAGGTTGCCCCACATGGAAATGTGAGATATGGAGAACAAATATCCACATCTTACACACACAAGCTTTTCAATCTCTTATTTTGTCCGTACATTACTTTGTTGATGACTTTCATTGCTACCCCTTTGATGAATTGTCAAGTTCTCTGATTTAATTCCCTAAAGTTATAGCACTACTCTATTATTAAATATTTTTATTTTTAAAAAGTTTATTTCTTAATCTAAAATGTGATTCTTTTTAAATTTGAAAATCTTCATAAGGTGTGGACAATTCTGCTTTCTTAGGTTTTGTGATATTTCTAGCCTTATTTGATTTGGTTTATTTTGAATATGTTGTTTAGAGGAGGCATGTTTGTGTCTACGTATGATTTTTTATTCTTGTGGAAACCTCAGGAAATTTCGAATTTTTTTACAATTTTATTGGTCATATAAAAACATTTTATACAAATGTTTAGGTGATATACTGATGACTTTTGTAATGGAGTTTATTTAATATCTTTACTATTTTAGCATATATTTCTAAAATATTTAAACTATGGGTTCAAAAATTAATAAATAAGGAAGAAAGTTTTCCTATTACAATTGTGGGATAAAAGAAGGGTTAAGAGTGAAAGAAGTTTGTTGCACATAACCCTCAAGATAGTTCCAGCAAACTGATGATCTCAAATTTTGATGAATTTCTTAAGATATACCTGCACTCATATGACTGGCATTCAATATGTATGTACTGAATGAATGAATTACTAATAAATGATAATAGCTTAATTGGAGTTACCGAATATTTTCTATTTTCTCTTGCCTTTTGGCTTTGAATAATTAATTGGTTCCCTCTTCTTGGGATGTCTTTCAAAGATTTTTCCTACTTATGCTTCAGGTCTCATCTGGATTGGTTGTCTTCTAGGAAAATCTTTCCTGACAACAGCAGGCCCTCTCTTCTACAGCACTTTGTACATGACTTTATCGTAGAGAAAGACATATTTTCTAGCACTACCATAGAACCACATCACTCTGTTCCCTGGTCTACCAAAGAGACACAGCCTTCATAATTAGCTCTATCAGAGAACTCAGTGTCTTCCCATTCATAACAAGGTCTTGTATGTTATCTGACCCTACCCATCAGTTACTAGATAGAATTTTGATTCACATTCACATTTGAGTTATGATTTTAAGGTCAAGATATCAATAGCTACTATCTTTAAGTTCCCATAGACTTTGGTGTAACATATTTAAGACTGTGGATTAATAAGTGCTGTGCTGGAAAGATTTATATACAGCCTCATTTAATGCTTTTCATGCAAGTAAGGTTTGCCCTTGTGTTCTTGGCTGCAATTCTGTCTTTCCCACTGTTAATACAGCAACTGTCAAGCCAGCTGCTGCCCTAAACTTGGGGGATAGCATTGTTTTAACTGGTTAAAAATATTTATCTGGGCTTTTAGTAAATTAAAGATAATATTATAAGTATAAATATTTGTTTTTTGTGTAGGATTCTTATAAGAAAAAATATATTAAGAATGTATGAATAGATTTAGATTAATTTCATTTCAATACCATTTCTAAGAAAAAACTTTGGAATTTTGAATATGCTTTAACAGAGAAAAATGTGCTCATTTGAAATAAATTTAATTACTACTGGATACCTACTTTGGTAAATACTTGTTATTTAAAGAAAAAGGATTTGATAAAAACAAGGTTTAATTTAGCTCCATTTATTATAGTAAATGAAAAAAATGGTAAGCCACATTATGACTGCTAAGTAGCACATGGTTAAGGATCAAGAACTACAAGCTCACAAGTGAGTTCTATTGTAGACCCCCATTAGTAGGCATGCAAAAATATTTGCTGAAAGAAAATGTCTTGAAAATTGAATCTTGAGCCTATTTTCACAATGCCCTTATCCTCTAAGAATAGTAGTTTTCTATAATTTTGCAATGCCTTCTAGGTTAGCATATTTATAGGTATATACAGAAAACCTTGGGTAGTGCATGAATCCAAGGATGATGGATATCTCTATGTATCCATGACTATGTAATGCCTATTCCTATGAACATGAGAGAGAGAAAGAGAGATGAGAGAAATAGGGATCAGAGATATAGAGACACACTAAATTATGGTTTTCAGGCAATTTTGATGATATA
Organism: Cabassous unicinctus; assembly: GCA_029593785.1. Lineage (NCBI taxonomy): Eukaryota > Metazoa > Chordata > Mammalia > Cingulata > Chlamyphoridae > Cabassous > Cabassous unicinctus. Next base: position 34,465 of record JAQZBX010005863.1, read on the forward strand.
CTGGCCTTTAATATATATTTTTATTCCCAAGTGTGATTTTGATTATATTATTTAATAAATGTTACAAAACATGGATTGGTGTATTTATTTTAAAATAAACTGCCTTTTTATAAAGGAATAGAATTTAAGTCTGGCTTCTCCTCAACTACACATGAACTCCTTGCACACCAACTTCTTGCACACCAACAAGTGTTCTTGCCATGATACTGCAGGAAGTATGGTACAACTAATTTTTACTTGAATAAAGAACATTGTTTATTTTTTTACATAAATAAAATAATGATGACTAGTTGTTCTTCAAACCAAATTTAGATCCTTAGTATGTTCAAGAAACCTGATCCTATATTGATCTCAACTTCCTAAGAATGATATGTGTATATGTAGTATATACATATGTGTGAAACTGGGCAATACATAATCTATTTTAAGTCTGCTTGTTCTTTTGCCATTAAAGTCTTTCTTTCTTACTTCAAAATTAATATGAAATGAAGGAAAGGTGGTATCATTAAGGTCATCTTAATCTATAATAAATTAGCTCTTAATGTGCCAAATAGTAATCCACCCCAGAAGCTCATCACTTTTCATTTTATATATTCAGGTAAATGAGTCTGGGAGACTGATAGCCACCTAGGAGGACATCACTCTTAAAAGCCCAAATGTAGCATAAAGGAAATGGACATTAGTTGGAGCTTACAGTAATCTCAGAGGACCTTTGTAGGCATCAGCATAGCCATAAATTGACAAAGAACCTTGTTTGCCCTCCACTGTCAAGCACTATAAGAAAAGATGTTTAAAACACTTTGAAAAACCTTAATGGATGGCTATTTGTTTAAACTCCAGCTGTGATACTTTGCTCATTATTTCCTTTTCTTGGAAGTGTTACAAAAAACAAATATAAATCCACTAGGTAAAGATTTTTATAGCAATTTGACCCTCCATGCATAATCTCAAATATTGACCAAATTAAATTCAGAGTTACCAGAACAATTCTTTTTAAGTCACATAAGTTAACATTGAGATCCCTTACCAAACATTTTGTACTTAGGTTTTTGCTAGTCTATATAGAATTAAAGGTGATGTAATTTTAAGAAGTTTTTAGTTAGTTCTGCTTTTAAAAATAACAAGATTACTGTGCATAATATGATGTTAAATTTTGTTTTGTTGAGATGCTTCAAGTTAGGGTCCATTTTTTTAAAAAAGGAGCTGATAAAAATGATGAAAAAAGTCACTAAATTTTCTTCATTTTTTTTCTTAAAATTTGTGATCTTGATTAATGCTTTATCAGATCTTTATATAAAATATTTTTCCTTCTGTCAGAGGACAAGTAAATATATGGTAAAATCTCTTTTTTTTTCATTTTTTTATGAGGTACCAGAGGCTGAACCTGGGACCTTGTCCATGCAAAGCAGGCAATCAACCACTGAACTACATCTGTTCCCCTTGGTATAATCTTTATAACTCATATAGTTATGTTTATATGTTGGCCTTTAAAGTATTTTTATTCTCAAATGCATTTTCATATGAACTCTATAATAATATACTTTTATTATTTAATAAAATATATTTTTATCAGTGAATATAATTTCAGTTTCTCCTCTCTTTACCTATATTTGCTTTACCTATGAAAGAGTATTTTTTTTCTATTGTACATATTTGGATAATACAATATATAAAGTAAAACTCACATGGGTGTAGATTATTCATTTTTGGAATTAAATTCAGACTCCCTATGTGTTCTGAGAAACCGTAGCCCACAATGATTTAAACTTCCTAAAATTCCTCTAGCAGCCATTTCCTTTAGATGCATGCCTCTCTTAAGAGTTTCTGACTATTATTATTCTAGGCTGTTTGCTGGACCTATTGCATGCAGGAAGTTAGAATACCATTTTGGACAGAGTCTTACTTTTTTCCAAACGGGGAATTTAAGGAAAGGTATATATAAGGTTGGTTTTAGGTCCTGGGATGAGTGATGTTAGCACTGATATTATAAAGTAGGTAATTGACTGACATTAGGCAGAGCTTATGGCATAATAGTTTTAGATTTCCTGGCAAGAGTAAGGCTAAGTTTTTTAAATGAATGTTGGGAACAAGTTGTTAGTCTTATTAGCTGTTTAGTTGGTTCATGTCTTATATTCTGGGATCCAATGTTTCTTGGAACAAAGCACCTAGGGTATTTTATTTTATTTTATTATTTAATTTAATTTCAGTTTAGTTTAGCTTAGTTTTCTGAATATTGTTTAACACAGGCACAAAGAATTATATTGGTGTCCTTTGTCAAACCCAAACTCTTTGCTGTTCTTTAGCCTAAGTTGAAAGATAACCATTATTGTAATAAGGCATGGTCAGTGCAGATCTCCATCACTGTGTAGTGATACATAATGGTCATGCATTGACTTTTTGAAGGCTGTTGTTCCAATATCTGTGTCGGAGTTTTCTATTTTTTTTTATTCTTGAAAGTAATTAGTGGGATCCTCTGATGGGATAGCAACTGCAGAGCAGCATTAAGTTCCCTGGAGGTCATCACTCATTTGAGGAAATTAACACTTCACATAGCAAGAGAATTACTATAAAAACTTTTAGTCCATGTATAAGGCAGGAGCCAAAAGAGTTCAAATTAAACTAAGAAAATATATTATCTGCCATTCCAAAGAATACACAGAAGATGGTTTGAGGGTTTTAGCCAAATTAACCATTTTCATGATATTTTTGTTTCTTAATTTCTCTAGTAATATTCAGCATAACAGAGATCTATAGGAATGTAAATACAATAGGTTTACTCTAAGTCAGCTTATCCTCTATCTCATGTGGGGAGTATTATTTCTAAATAGCTATGTTTGAGACACTGCTTTTCCAATTTTATGAAACTCTCAGATGAAGAGTCCTGTGATCTTGGCGGCCTTGTATAGTACTCCTGCTATTCTTTGAACCATAGCATGAAGTATTCTGCTTACTTCCATGCCTATTATTAAACATGACAAAAAGAACCTTGGGAGCAGAAAATATAGGTAGCTTAAAATTCTCCTTTAGTGGTTCAGTAATGCAAATTCAAATAGAGATTTTGGTTTTCTCAAATTAAATTATCTAAAGCACTCGCTCTCACTCTCACTCTCTCTCTCTCCCCCTCTCATTATCTCTTTAGGAAGTAAAATTGAAGGGCCAAAATAAATTCTAGATTTATCAGGGATTATTCCAAAGACAGGCATCACTTTACTGAGATAACTTCTATCTATGAAATTATAGGTAGAAGCCAGTTGACTTTTGTGCCACAAATTCAATGGCAATCATTAGGGACCACCTAGTTCTCAGTTTTTAGTCAATGCTGTCTTAAGAGGTTTTGGAATAATATTGTAAGTTTTGGCACTAATTATTAAGAGTGGTCATGTGCCAGGTGATGATATTTGTAGTATAGAAATTGTTACATATATCTAAAGCAAAATAACTTGAGGTTGAGTCTAATTAGAACACCTTTCTTGTAAGATCTGCAAAACTGAGATAGCTTCCAAATATACACCAGCTGTTTCCTATCTTTTTCTTAAACCACGATGCTGGGAAGTTTTGATTCTACAAAAGATTTCCAAGTGTTGTCACTGGGGACACTAACATCAACCAAAGTGGAGTAATGACAAAAGGAAAGTGAATCAAATAGACATTTGGATTACATATTTTATCCATATCACAAGTAAATTGGAACCATGTTTTGGACTTATTCCAAAGAGTGACTAAGAAAACAAAAAGGAATATTAAGCACAGTACTTTAGCAGTATTATGGACTAACTAGGTTTGTAACAATCCAGAACCTTAAGCCAGCTAATAGGAGAGAAAATCTACTGTAAAATAATGAAAAAAGCATGCAGATGAAAAGATGGCAATCTGTGGCTCTGGGGATCAGGATCATGTTTTGTTGACTTGGGGTAGAAGCTCATTTAACTCACACAATGATCTTTATTTAAATACTTGAGTGGAATCTGAGTCCACCTGCATATTTTCAGCTTCCAGAGAATTTCTAATAATTCTCAGTTTGAGGTCTCTAACAATAAACAATTTTCCAGTGATATGAGGAGGAGTTGTGTCTCTTTAATCAAGACATATGTCTCTTAAATTGAGAGGTAGGGGAGAGACAAAGGACCAAAACTCTAGTGCTTTAGTGAGTTATTGTTAAGCATTCCTGATAAGGTCCTTAGCATGGCAGCTCAAGGATAAATGTGGTTAATTTCTGATTCTTTGCAAGAAGTTAAAATACCCCGGGAACATGACAGAGATGGAGAACAGTAGAACACTCCCTTGAGAAGTATCACTTCAATAATTTATAATGATGCAGTCAATCATATCCTGGGAGTAAGAACATGTTATGAACAGTGAGGGCACTGAGAAACCCACAGGCTTTATTTGTAACATAAAATATACCATGAGGTTCCATGATTGACAAGGACAGAACCTAGTAAGCAAGAATCAAAATTATTTGAGTACAGCTGTTGCACCAGGCTTAGTACATGAACATTTTCTTCACTGAAATATACTAGTAATATTTTACTTATATGTAATTAACTTAACAAAAATAAAATATCTTTGGATTTGTTAGTATTCTTTTTTTATTTGAAATCTGTAAATGAAAGAGTGCTCACATATATTTTAGTTCATTGGAGATTTGTTTAATATAAAGCAAACCTAATTATTTCTACATTCCTTTTATAAGATAAAGGAGCATATTTTTTTCCATTGCGTAGTGACCACTCCAGTAAACCCAAAGATAATTAATTTACTAGACAGCTGGCATAAATTTTAGTAAAACAAAATCAAGAAGGAATTTCAGAGGGAAAAAGTCATAGCAACCAAAGTTTCAGGCAATAAATTTAAGACAGAAAACTAACAAATAATAATTACTAGGAATGTGACTTTCATAAGGCATTTTTGTTCTAAATAATTTAAAGTGTGTATAAAGTTCAAAGTGTTAATGAAAATTTTGGTGATAAAAAATAACCTTTCTTACCTAGGCACAGGATAACTTTGCCTGTTTATAGAAAGGAAGCCCATAATTTAATACGATTTCATTGTTTCTTTTACATTAATATGTGCATGATTAAATATTTAAGCAAAGAAATTATTCATTCCACTATTTGCATTTATAGTATACCCTTAAATTTGTCTAGTATAATATTTTTAGTCATTTATAAACATTTTAATTAACCTTAATAAACAAATATATCTATGTCTTTAAACATATAAAAATATATTAGTAGGCAAATAGATTACATAATTTAAGCTTTTGATTTTAGCTTTAAAACATAATTAAACTGATCACCATATTAAATTGTATAATATATATTATATTATCGATTTTTCCACCTTAATGAAAGATAGACAATTATTTATTAGCTTCCATGCATCTTTTATCTGTGAACATCTATATTAATCCTTATATTTAAACACACTAATCAACTTTTTTTCCCAAGCAAGAAAGAAAACAAGATAACAGGAAACTAAAACTTATAGATATTTTGTACATGAGCTCACATTTTATATTACTTTAACAATTTTAAGGGAACAAACTAAACACACATATAGAAGAAGATTTGCACAGTTTGTTCCTCTTTAGCTAATCTATATATAATATATGGAAGTAGTGTAATTTAAAATTCTGTTTCGTGACCAAAATATATCTTTTTCTTACGTAGAAATTGTTCAAGTATACAAAGAATTGCAATTTAATACTAGTTGAAGGTCAAATTTTGACTACAGATCTTGCAATATTTAACCTGACATATTTGGTCCTTATGATTTATAGCATTATTAGGCTTCATAAGATTTCACCATTTTCAAATACATCCATTAAAAAAAGTTAAGATATCATTATTATAACTTTTACTTAGGAAACGCAATTTTTTTGGAATTTGTGTAAACAACAGCATATGAAACCCATAGAATTAATTTAGGAAATTTAAAATGTTTAAGTCATCAGAAATTAAAGACAAGTCTTATATTAACTAACATATTGTATTATTATTTTAACACTATTAAAATCAGGAATTTGAGAGGTGTCCCTAAGCTAAAAATCCATTCACTCTAATTTGTTCAAAAATTCCTTTATTAATCAGCACATGATATGAATCAGTTCAACACAAAGATACCTCTGTATACTCATACTTGAAAGTGTTTCAAAATTTGTGAATTCATGCCAAGAGCATCAACAGCCAAGCTATTCTTCTGATGCAGGAACCTGGGACTGTACTAAACTCAGTTAAATTTTTCTACTGATTTGCACTTTTGGCAATGGGTAAAACTGCCAAAGAAACAAAAAGGGTTTAATGCTCTTCTGTTTCTTTAATCTTTTTCTGACTATATATATAAAACAGTGTTCACATAATAACAAAAGAAAATTTCTTAGAAGAAGGGAAAGAGGAAGAATGCTAGTATATATGCATACTATAATAATATTAAAAGTATAAAAGAAATGAAAGAGAGCTGTCTTTAGACAGGTATGAAATAATTACCACAAAAGGCTAATTTTCTTCACTCTTCAAGTTGGAAAGAAAGCTTGAATCAGGCAAATTAATTTTCACATACACAAGTGAGAGTTGTTATACCTGGTTTAAACAATAAATCAGACCATGGAAATCCCATCAAATTATATAATTTAAATGCAGGTGTTATTTAATCCCTGAAAGAAATAGACAGAACAGGAGAATTTTATATATTAAACAAGTGCTCACTCTTTTAGATAGAGAGAGAAAGAGAAAAAGAGAGTGAATAAAAGTGAAAGAGAAAGAGAGCTCAAATGAGAATAATTTCCTTTAAGTTATAATTAAAGCCTTACTTCATATTCTTGAGAAAAACATCACAAAATAACCACTGGAATTTCAGTTTTTCCTTGAGGGATTTATGACAATTAAAGAGATAGGCACATTAGCTGAGAAATTATTTTGCCAGGAAGGAATAAATGTCTAAGAATACTCTATGGAAATTGTAATGGTCAGTAAGAAAGGAACTTGTGCAAACCTTGTGCCTCCATTACTAGAAGTTCTACCAGCAATATTTTCCCTACTCTCTAAGTATATTCTACACTTCAGCCACATGAACCTATTCTGTGATTTCGCATGCTCACATGCTTTCTTGCCATGCATTTGCTTATCTTCTCTCAAAATGACATTGCCAAGCATGACCTACTACATCTCTAATTATTAACTACCATAACTGTTCTAACACTCACAAAATTCATCTTGATTATGATTATGCTTCTTCCATCAAGGTACTTTGGGTTATTCTGGGTGGCTATTATATTTTATTCTTTGTAACCCATCAGACTCATATTGACACATATATTATGATACTTTTCTTACTCTTCATGTTGTCCTCATCACTTTGCAGTCATTCTTTAATCTCCTCAGTTATAATGCTAGCCCTCTGAGAGAAGGAACTCATTCATTTTCTTATCTTCATTAGTTTCCACACATATTTTACTATTATGTATATTCAAATATTAAATTTTTCATTGAGCCCAAGTTCAGTTCAGTCTCAAGTATGGAAAATAATACTTTCTACTTTATTTTAATATAACTAATACTAATATTTCATACATTACATTTACAAAAGTGAAGGAAGCTTCTAGTTGAAATTGGTAGGTTGTATATAAAAATAGGAGCTCTTTACTGTCTTCCAAAAAAAAATTTTACAAATTTTTAAATAAGTTAACTAACAATGAATTTAGAGAGATGAAATAATTAATAAAATTTTGAAGATGAAAACTGCATGCACCAAGTTTAACTTACCCAGTGAATCTGAGAAAACTAAGTCTTGAAATTGCAGTGGAGAGAGCCAGGAAGCCTCATGACACAATCCCTGGGGCCTCCTAAACACTCAGTGGTTGGTGTCATTGGGTGCTTCTGGAAAGCCAGCGACTGTGGGTTTTCAAGAGGATGTGTGGACAATCCATTAAAGATGCATTAGATTCCCCAACCCACTTCCTGATTCCATGTGATTGTATGAATGCCCCTCCCTTGTCTGGACAGAGACTGCAGGTTTATTATTTAAAGTTTTTTTGAGTCTAATAATTGTAGTAAACCAGACTGATTTGAGGATAGGTATTCAAAATGAAAACAATGGGATAAAGTAAAAATTAACAAATTGAATTTTGAATCCCTATAATTCTTTCCCTGTTCAGCTAGTAAATTATGATAGAAAGTATGATATCTTCATAAGAATTCTTTTATGAAGGTTTTTTACCAAACCTCACCCCCCAAAATATGCAGAATTGACAAAGATGTCCAATATCTAAATAAGAAGAGGTACAATAAAAGAAAACTGAGATGGTGACAGGAATAAAATCTTAAAGAAAAATATATAATTCAAGAAATGTCCCAAAAGAACATGAATTTCCATAATGGAAGAGGTCACCAAATGGCCAGCCCAAAGTCTGGAAATAGAATAAAATAAAAAGTAAAATGTGCTCTTTTAATTAACAAGCACCCTCAACTTAGAAGATTTTAAAAGGATTTTCTCAGTAAAGTAATTTTCACACTTTTGCAAGATTAAAAGTCAAATGTTTATTGATCAGTAGGGCATAATTTTTAAATGACTATACTTGGGTATCTATAGATTGTACATGGCAGTTTAAAATAGTCTGAGGAAGGAGATCATTAAATACATTTTTATTCCAATTCAACTTTGATGAGAATATATAAGAATGACACTTTTCCTCAAGGGAAAAATAAAATACATTGCAGTTATGATCAACTAATCAACTTTTATTCTCTTCTACTAAGATCGATTGCCTCTTTTTCTATTTAAGTGAGCATTATCATAATTTTTCTTCTTTATTACCAAAGAGGAAAAAAAATTGGACTCCTAGTATCATATCCTGCAGCATTACTTATATAATACCTTTCTGAATTTAATTTATATGATTTATGAATATATTTATTGTATTGAAAGCTCTTTGCTAATATTTTCTAAGTTGTCCGAGGCAGTAAGCCAGGATTATAAGCATAATGGTTTTGACAGGAAAGTTTGAGATTTCTGTATTAACTGCTTTGCTTACATAAGTGATTTTTGTAATTTGAGCATTCTTATTAAACATAGTTTTGAAATTAGTGTAGTTAAATAAATTGCTAATATGGTATGAGATACCTAATTTATTTAATCAGATGCATCTATATCATTATTCATGTATCATAAAAATAGACATATTACACGTAGAAGTTGTAATAAACTGTTAGTTTTAACAATCCATTTAGTTCTTAATATATATGCATATCTGAAAGTAACTTATTATATTGTAAAATATAGTTCTATTTTGTTCTAGTCATATTATTCAATACTATTAAATAATACAAAAATGTTGTCCAGTAAATGCTGAGAATATTAGATAAAATGTTGAGAATATCAGATAAAATATTATTGCAAATAAGATTTATGAGAAAAGGCATTTTGAGTTGACTCTTTTTTATTTCAATTATTTCTCTCAGCGAGAGAGATGAGACAAGAGCCTTTGAGAATTTTAGTGCATAGTTTAAAAGAGATAGAGTTTTGCTTGGTTAAGTCTTTCAGAATGAATTATTCTTAGGCTATATTCTTAAAAAATTCCCAGGGAATGTTTTGATTATAAAAAATAAACAATAATTACTTAAGGAGTTATAAGTTTGCCACTTTCTTCATTAACTCACTCATCTCTCTATGCCTTAGCCTCCTTTTTTCCTTCCTCCACCTCTATGGCTCCACTTCATTCTAATATCGCCTTGGCATTTATATAAGCATTTCTATAATTTGAGTAGAACATCATGATTTACCAAGCGTATCAATACATTCTGCCACTAGATCTTCACAATAATCCTGTCAAAAGTGTGTAATTATTCCCAATTCATTGTAAAGGTAATTCATGGGGATGAGATGACTTAAAATTGCAAAGCTGACAAATGGAAGACCTGAGACTTTAAGCACAGGTCTTTTAAATCAATTGCAGTAAAACTTCTGTCATTCCAGAGATGTCACTACTTTTTATTCCCCAGGTGGATGAGTCATGAAGTTATATGAAAGGTATGTTTGTTTCTTTTCCATGTACTGCTTATACATTGGGTCAGCCAGGCTTGGATCATGACTTAGGTGATCCTGAATAATGTGGATGTTTGGGATAAAGAAAATCTCGATATATTCCTTTGGCTTAAGAACTAGAATTAGCTAAGGGACTAATTCCATATCTATTGATCACATTTTCCCCTCTTCCTTCCCAAAACACAGAGTAACTAAACGTTAATATAACCCCCAAACTAGCTCATAATCTCTTTATCATTCACGTTTTGCCACATTTTAGCAGTTTCTTCTTAAAATGCTAGTAAGTAGTTTTATTTCTTTCCCGATCTGCATCGTGTTTCTTACTACATTCCGTTACCCTTCACTAACATTTTCCCCTAGTATCATGGTAATTATCTATGTTTCTTAAACTCTCCATGGTGTTTAGTGTTTACAGGGATGTGGTTCTTTTGTGAGTTTATTACTGCTTTTACTTTCAAAATAATAGCAAACAACCAGTAGAACCTATGAAACAATAGATGAAGTCATTATAAGAAAAGAAATCATCATCCAGTGCACTGAATTAGACTAGCTTTGCAAGTTAATCCAAGCAATAATTACTAATCAAGCAGTAAATATAAACATATATGACATATTATGCTTGGTGACCTAGAAAAATGAATTCCATTTCCAAAGAAAAACTTCTTAACTCCAAGCAGTGACTGAACAGGCGGTAAATTTGCATCAAATGTACAGCTCTCCAAAAGCATAATGTAACCTTCAAAATTATGTTGCTATTGATTTTATTCTTAAGTTTAGAAAACATTAATGACTTATATCGGTAGATACAACCCAGTGATATAAAACAGCAAAATGCAGGCAAGGAAAGATATTTTAACTACAGACACTCATAAAATTATCCTCTCTTTGGTTTTTTTGTGGGGAATTAGTGGTCATTGTAGGTGATTTAAATCTTAATTCATAGTTCTTTGTTTATATCTATCTGATCCAAAAGTTTACATTTCTCCAGCTTTAAAAACTATATGATTTTACTTATCAAAACTACTTTTGCTATATATGTCTGCTGCAGTTGAGTTATGACCCTGCTTTTTCAGTTAATGGTAGCATTCCAAGCCATTCATCATTAACCAAACCAAAAAACACTGCATAAATATTTGCAATGAAATAGTTTCTAGGCAGGCTGTAGTAATATAAATGATCTATATTTATCAGAGGAAAAATATGAATTTTAAGAATGAGGAAAAAGTCCTTCAGCTTATTCCCTTCCAATGCATTAATGCACTTTGTCATGAATTTCAATAGCTTCTGGAATAGCAACTGACCCTGAATTTACACATGGTGGATTTACCTGTACATGTTACAACACATGATCAAACACATGATCTTAAAATTAAAGCATATTTTTTTATTACAGGTTTTGGAAAAGAAAATAATGTTATGAGTCATAAAAATACAACTGTTTAAACTTTAAAAATTATACTCTCAAAAATTTTTTCTCCTTTAGTGAGTGAAATAATATTCACTTTGCAAATGAATCTTCACAGAATTTCCAGTAAACTTAATAGAGAAGCAATTTAGCATAGCATGAATTTCTAGATGCAAAAGATAACCTTTGGTATTATGCTCATTAAATAATTTTAAAAAAAACAACATTAGAGAGCTCTTATTGTTAGGGGTTAAGGGTAGCAGTCACCCTTTGTCCCTGATGTGTTAAGATATGACATTAGTCACTACTCAAATGAGAAATGAAATATTGCTTTATTAAGTGTTACTGAAAACTGAAAGCATCAGAGTGGAATTTGGCACAGGAAGTGAATTGTTGAAAGGAATAAGTTCTATCTGAATCAAGATGCAGAGGAGGGAAAGTGGGAGAAGCTACAGATCTTTTCTATGCAGTTGTGAAACATTTGGTTCAGCTAGTTCAATTAGAGTAAAGCTCACAACAACTAATCTAATGTTGTCCCTGCTCTTTCTCAAGCTGGATGCAAATGAGGAAGCATTTGGCCCTCATTACACTGAAGTTTTCCTATTCCACCAGGAAAGCTCATTTTAGACAAAAGCTGGCACTGTTTATGACAGTGTACAGACAAACTATGTCACTGTGAACCTTGCTGAACTACTGAATCTACCAGATTTTTATAAATTCTATACCTATCACTGGATATTCTATTTTCTTGGTCCAGTAAGTTCCCTTTAATATGTAAGCTTCCCCATGCCTTTAAGGAAAGCCAGCTTATGATGCTTCTAAAAAGTGGACAGAAAAACTGAAATTGAAAGAATCTGTGTCCTTGATATTACTGAACTGCTGGATGAGCCTAAACAGTAATCCACAGCTTACAGTTACAAGGTCCTTAAGAGTCCAACTCAAGGTACCATAAGAGGTTCTTTCTCATCCAGAGTCAGTTGCCACATGTTGACACAAGATGGTGGGCAATATCTGAGAGGGTTCAGCCTTCCTTCTTCCTCTTAAGGCTCCATGGTCCCAGCTCCTTCTGATCTCAGCTGTAGGCTGGCATGAGGCTGTGCCTCAGGGCTTCTCAGCTGCTCTGGTCTCTTCAGCTGCAAACTATCAGGCTCATCTCTCTTCCTAGGGCCTCTGCCGTGTCTACGGAGCTGTCTACCTTTGTGTTCTTCTTCTCTGTGTATCTACTTCCATGTTCTTGATTGAGCGTCCATTTCTATAGCCCACCAAGGGGATAGGGACTCAACCCTGCATGCCCTAAAGACGTGGTCCAATCAAAGCCGTGATATTAACATAATTTAATCAATGACATCTCAGCTGAATCTAATACAATCAAAGGGTATCACGCCCAGAGGAAAAGACCAGTTTACAAACATGATCAATATCTCTTTCTGGAATTCATAAATAATATCAAACTGCCACACACAGATTGACCTTGGGCACACCCCTATACCTATCTAGGAAATGACCTTAAGGAAACTGATGGGAAGAATTTAGTAAGTTGTACAGTGAAACCTACCCATAATTTGCTTTGTTAGCACACCCACCAGTCACTCTGACCTAGCATCATCCTTGGACCAGTTGCTTGCACTAGCCTCTTAAATGTGTCCAAATGTGTCCCATACAAATCATTCCTCAAACTGGCCCACATTTTATGTTAGGAATATAAATCTGATTGTGTCATGCCCTGGTTTAAAATGCCTCAAAGGTTTTCCAAATCTCTAAGGATAAAGAACATAAAGCCTTAACATGTTCTACAAGGTTCTTTAGGGACAGTCTCCCATACACCTCCTCAAACTCAGTTTTTAAAAATTTTCTGTGTTCTAGATAAGGACTTCTTCTTTTCAATTTCTTTGGATTACCGTGATTTCTCTTGCAACAGGTGCTTGGAACATGATATTACACATATCAAATATAATATAATTGCTTTTGAAATCCAGTTAATTCTCATAATCCAGAAATAGTGATACAAAATTCATGTTCACATAGATTAACTGAAACATTTAGCAAAGAAAGCTGCATTCAAAGGGTTGGACAAGTTATCTGTTTCTAAAACTGATTGATAATAAAAAGAATTGGAGATGTTATTACTAGGAGAAAATGTGGGAGACGAGGGAGGTGGGGGTATATGTAAATCTTCTATATTTTCAACGTAACTTTTATTTAATCCAAAACTTCCCTAAAAATAAAGTTTATTACAAATTATATTAGCCCACTGATGGAGAGGAAATCATTTTATTTCATAATTTATAAACACAAATGTTCCTTTCTGTTTCTTCTAATTTTGATTTGAATGATTAAATCACATTATTTCAGAAATATTGTATTAAAAATCAATGTGATTTTTCTTAGCTTAATTTTTTAATATTAATACTATGCTCAAACATATAAAGTATGAGTATGTATTTACTTGAGACTTTTTCCTGCTTGAAAATGAACTATTTCATGACATTTCAGTGAGTTCAATAGTTCATCAAATATCTCACATATGTTCTTAAACTTTAACTAGAAAAACTGCAGCTAGAAAATTCTCTAGTAATTAAAATAAAGCTCTTATAGAAAAGTTCAACCCGCAAAAAATTTTTTTGCTTACTATTAATTATATGCTGACCTAGATCATCATGCTTTACCTCCATTTATTTGTTAATAAGCGTATTACTTTCTATGATTCATTTTATGTGTCTCTTCTCCAGGCTCTTTACTATATATTCCAAACATAAGACTTTTATTTTTCTTTTCTTTCTCTCCTACTGCTTGCCACAATGGGAAACTCTGTTTCTCCAGAGACCTACTCCTAGATCTTCTCCAGTTGTTTTCATTTCAGATGATGATTTTCTTGTTGCTGCTGAGGGCAGAGAGGTCACGTTTTCTAGCACTTGGCCAAGTCACCCCTTTATGCATTCCCTACTGTTTTATGTCTACTTTATTGTTTTGGTCTCCTTCATCAAGTATACCAAAGGTTCCTATAGATCTCCACCTTATTTTATCTTTCTGTTGATTCTATCATATTTTCTTTTTTCTTTCTGTTGTTTTAGGAGATACCTAGGGATTGAAACTGCAGGGAGCTCTTACATGGGAAGCATGTGCTCAACCACTGAGCTATACCCATTAATCATATTTTCTAATGCAAGTCTACTCATGTAAAAGATGATGAGAATTTTTTTGAATAGGAAGTATGTCCTAATAATAAGATACTCAAATAAATATATTTCCCCCCGAATTTTGAGAACAATGAGGATTTAACGAAATATAACTTTTTGCAAAGTTTTAAATCCTGACCAACAAAGACATACGGAATTGGGAAGCTGGATTCACAAAAAATTATTCCCAAATTTGTTTACACATTAGACTCTGTTGTTTATCTAATTAGTAGCCATCACTCCACTGTACACAATTCTTTTTGTTTACAGCTATCAAGGAGTCTTAGTCAATTATGATGATTGACTTGTTTCTCTACATTGATTGGCTGAATAATGGGTATGTGGTATAATGAGTAATTAATGATACACAAGAAGCGAAATGTGCTGGGCGTGCCGGGGGGTGTCTAGAAAAAATATATTCCTCTTTAAAAGGGATGTAGGATGAGGATAATTCCTTCCTTCTGGCTCTAAATGTGATCTTATGCAGCATTTTGCTCCTTGAATGTACCCAAATGAAAAGACATTGAGCTTGGCAGAGTGAAAAGAAAATCGGCTCCTCAGGAAATGATTGGATCACTAAATTAACCAAATGAGGAAGAATATACCAGAAGAAATAGTTTAAGAACGTAAGAAATTCACATTTTTAAGTCATTTTGGTTAGGATTTTTCTATTACTGTATCTGAAGGCATCTAAACTGACACAGTTTTAAGGAAAAATGTGATGGGTCACAAATTTTAGACTAATTTGTTCACTTTTATTTTTTTAGATAGATATTTTTCATATTCTGAAAGTCACTACGAATGATGTTGAGTGTTTGAAAATAGCACAGAGGGACAAAATGTTGGGCTTCATTTTTTTCTTATT
This sequence comes from Cabassous unicinctus, assembly GCA_029593785.1. Taxonomy (NCBI): domain Eukaryota; kingdom Metazoa; phylum Chordata; class Mammalia; order Cingulata; family Chlamyphoridae; genus Cabassous; species Cabassous unicinctus. The sequence goes on from JAQZBX010005863.1 coordinate 49,952, forward strand.
TTCCTTTATCTTTTAATCATTAAATTCAGCAGATTGCTTGAAATTTCACATTTTCAAAGATACTAAAAGAATGCTATTAGCTCACTGAGGCTGTAGTAAGGTAAAGGCATCTGTTCAAACTTTCACAGGTAGTGATGTTCTCATTTTGTGAGATGAATACATTAAATGAACTTTTAAAGTACTTTACAGAAGTCAAATAAAGTTGTTTTCTTGAAGTCTACAATTTGAAAGACATTGGTTAAATATTTCTGTTTGTATGCTTTTTTAAGAACCCAGTTATATAAGGAATTAAATATGATGCTCTTTCCCGATTATCAGCTTTATGACTGTTTTATAGAAAAATGTGGGAAATTTTTGTTTCAAGCATCTTTAACTAAAGACTAGTTTTTCTTCTGAAATAATATGAAATAATTTTCATTAAATCAAGATTACATTATTAGAAAATAATGCAGCATTTCCTAAGAAAGCGAAAGCAAAGACATTTTCTTCTTGTCAGCTTTTCAGATATGAAGCTAAAAATAATGTTTGCCCTTAGACAAGATTTGAGGGATTTCAACAACAGCAACAACTACAAAGAATCAAAATATCTCAAGGAACAATTTTTAAAATTTTAAATTCTTTCCTAAAGGTATTTCATTGGTAAATATTTTCTAGATAGATGGACAAAGAACATTACGTTTTAGTTTCATGCTACCTCCTTGAAATGTAACAACTGGATACTTGTTGAATGAAAAATATTGCTCACGTTTCCTGCTCTTATTTTTCTGCTAATCAATAGAGTAGTTTATATGAATTTGGGGCTGTTTGTTATCCATTTGGCTCAAAAACTTAAATTAACTGCTAAGAAAATGATATTGAAGCATTCGTCATAGTAGGTAAGGGATTAAAAAATCTACAAGGAATTTGTTGAAATTCTATAGATCAACCAATTTTGTAATCAGGAGGAAATGAGATTTCTTTAAGAAGATAGCTATTGGTCCCTGGAGATTTAATTAGTCTGGTCAGTTACCTATCTCTTCTTTAGGCATCCATAGCATTTTATTCCAGTTTGCCTTTGTTGTAAAATTTATTCTTATCTATTTATCATATGATTGTATAAATGGATGATTTATCTCCTGAAAGATTATACACTATACACTATTTATATGTGATAAAAATAACATAGAGCTAAATATATTCATTGTACTAGTTTTGATTTCCCAGTTTTGATATTGTGCTGTATCAATGTAGATGAAGCCATTGAGGGAAAGTAGGTGAAAGATACAAGGGACCTCTACATTTGCAACTCCTTGTAACTCTATAATCATTCCAAAATACAAAGTAAAAAAAAAATACATATATGTCTGATTCATCTTTGTGTAATCCAGAATTTAGGCATCTAGAAATCATTTTATAATACCATTGAATGAATATCATGAACTGATAAAATTGTTTTCTAAATATTACAAACCAAGTGTATCACTGAAAACTAGAGATGAAATGCTTTCACTAGAATGGTAACATTTGTTAACAGACCCAATTCTTAATGGATTTTTAAAATTTTATTTTATTTTTAAAGAAACTTTAGATTACATAAATGTTCAAAATTTTAGCAGATTCCCATATACCCCATCCCCTCCCCCTCCCACACTTTCCCACATTAACAACATCTTTCATTAGTGTGGTACATTTGTTAAAATTGATGAACAAATTTTGAAGCATGGGCTATAGTATACATGGACTATAGTTTACTTTATAGTTTACACTTTGTCCCACACAATTTTACAGGTTTTGACAAAATGTATAATGGCATGTATCCATCATTACAGTGTCATGCAGGACAATTCCAATGTCCCAAAAATGCCCCCATATTACACCTATTCTTCCCTCTCCCTCCCCTCAGAACCTCTGGTGGCCACTGCCTTTATAAAAATGATAAAAGCTCTTCCTTCGATATAATAATAATTCTACTTTAGTCCATAGTTGCATCCCCCCCTTATGTTTGTTCATTCCTCAATCTTGAGGATTTGGGGATTGTGATGCCCACTCGGTTTCTGTTTGAGAGGGGGCTTAGATCCCATGGGCCAGATGGATGGAACTGTCTTGCTTGCAGTTGTAGATACTCTCTGTTTATTTGGGATCGATGTTGTCCATCATTGTCCTTTTGTTAGTTGTCCTGGGTGAGCCCAATGAACTGGAGAGTGGAAGTTGCAACCCTGCTGAGATTCAGGTCTCAAACTCCATATGAACAGACCAAAGATTTAAGACTCTGGGACATATATTTAACAAGTATAGTGCTAATTATAGGTTCAAATAAAAGGGGCAGAAGAGCCATGTATAGGGAAATTATAAATGTATCTAACTCTGATACATTTGAGAGAATATATTCCAAGGTAAAGCCCATGGGCAGAATGCTGAATTCCTGAGATTGTCTGCCCTGCTACAGTGTCTAGATGTCTCTAGAGCCCTTAGGAGCCCCCTTCCTTGAGGCATTGTTTACTGTGGCAATCAATGTGATCCTGCTGAGATGTTCATAAGCATAACCTCTGGAATGACTTCCTGACTCAAGAAGATATTAGTTGATATGCTTCACTTCTCTTTCAAGTTATAAGTCATTACTAGTAGGAAAAAGCAATATTCATGTTCAAATTGTATATAATCATATCCTTATAAAACTAGTCACTAGTCATATGTAATATCAGAGGAAAAAATATACCAAATATCAATAAAAATAAAATGAATATTTATCACTGGAAGTTGAGTAAACTCAGTCATAGTGAAAAAGGGAGCCAGTTTCTCTGTTAGTCTACGTTTTTGCTTATTATGTTTATGTTTAGCAAGAAAATAAGTTATTTTTTGTCTCATTCAACTCTATCTTCGATCAATGTTTACCTTGATGTCATCGCCAACAAAATTTTTAAATATTTACATTTTATTATTGACCTAATTTCTTCCTCTTTTAGCACTCCTTTTGTTCCAGGTACTCTTAGATTCAAATATTGTCCAATCCTCCCTTTCAGAATAGGGCAATTTAACCATATAGAGAGAGATGGTATGGGACTGAGGCAACATTAAGGCATTATTCCTTTGTAAAATTTTCTGAAAATGCCCATTAATTCATTCAGTTAGAGATGGACTAGTGACTACATGACAATTACTCTCCTAGGTATGAAGATGCCTGAGTCACAGTTCTTCCCACCACATGGTTCTGCTACAACTATACTTCTGTTTGATCCACTCTATTCTTCTACAGCTAGTTTTCTTACCTGAACCTTTCCTCCACAAATGTAAACCTTCTTATTTTGTGTCATAAAATACCATGCAGAACAAACTCCCATCTTCTAAAAGTTCACGACAAACTTCCTAGGAGATACTTGAAATTAGATTACATATCAGATCTCCTTGTATTATATTTGATTAACCTAGGAAATTTTATGTTGACAGCATTTTAATCCTGCGTATTACACCATTAATTACAGCAGAGTGTTTTCCACTGCACTCCTATTAAGTGCACATGGGCTTCCCTTCTTTCTGCTCATTTTTTTTTCCTCTTCTCTCCCCAACCTCTCTAACGCATAAGAGATAATATTCATAAAATACATACCTGTATTATTTCATTTCTTCAGAGTCATGTTATACCTCTTTGGCACAAGACTGTACTTTTGTATCTTTTAAACCTGGACCGTCTTATTTTGGAAACCACAATGCCTTGGTTGGTATCACTTTTAATACCTGCTTTCCTACTAATCCCTGGTGGTTTGGCAGCCTATTATTGTATGAGAAACAGTAGCAGAAAAGCATCGTGAACTCAATGCCATGATAAGGCTTAAATATAAATGCACTGCCATTGAAAATTGTCTAATGAAAACAGTATCATGGTTGGCAACATATGAGGAACCTATAAAGGAGTTTTTATTTCACTTTGTCTAATTACTCTCTTTGGTTATCTAATGATGGATTAACAGGTTTTATTTGATTTAGTTATAGGTGTTCTAACTTTTTAGTCCATTTCTACTCAGTACATTTTTTTCTTAATTCAACTTAATTTCTTCTTCCCAAAAGGTTTTTTTTTTTTTTTGGCATTGGATCTGTGAGGTACTCATTTCACCAAAGAATTATTCTAACAGCAAACTTACAAACTTGTATATAGGCATATAAATGCAGTTAAGGATCCCTGCCATTGTATCCTTCACCTTCCAGAGGACATTTACCTTCGGGGATTGAAAAAAAACAAAAGAAGGAGTTCATTAAATCACAATGCTTTATGTTTGAAAAGACAGTTTCAATCACCAAAGACTAGCTATTACAAAGGCTTTTTAGGAGCAGAAATATCGTTCTCTGGCTTTTTGATAGACATCACACAAATATTTTTAATACTCTTGTCTTCTTAATATGCCTGGTTGACATATAATTTAATGATTGTTTGCATTCCCTAAGTTCAGTATTTCTCAAATGAATTAACTGCCTTTAAAGATCAAAATATTTAATAAAGATTTTAATACACCTGGAAAAGCATACTGACAGAGACCATCTGCATTTTTCCATTTACTTTGCATTTTAAAAAATTAAAAAAACATGTAAGGATATTATTATTCATTACCAATTCAGTTTCATATTTTAATTATTTTATTTTAGTTATCAATTTTCTCTGCATAGTCTCCCAAATTTCCATTAGAAATTACATATTATTTGTTAAACATAGGGCTTCCTTTATTTCTATATGCTATTGAAAATGTTATTTGGATGTCTTCTAGGTAAAACATAAATACATGGAGGTTATTTGATGAGTAATTACCTTTCTGTTCTAAATTAAATATCGACTTTATTAGTTTGGAATTCTGTGAACCATCATCAATATGACTAGAATTCAGTGAATCTACTTATACATATAAGTATAGATAATATATGTTATATAAATATATATTTTGGCCTAGGAAAGTGACATATGTGAATCTTGTTCAATGATTCTTATTATTACCATGAATGAGAAATATCGCATATTTAGTTTTTTGTTTTTGTTTTTTTTTT
>JAQZBX010005864.1:9651-37984 GCA_029593785.1 Cabassous unicinctus
CCGTTTACCATATGGGAGGCCCGGGTTCGCGTCCCGAGGCCTCCTTGTGAGGGCACGCCGGCCTGAGCGGTGCGGTGGGCTGATGCAGCAACCTCACGGCAGGAAGCGGGTGTGGCGCAATGGATAGAGCACCCGTTTACCATATGAGAGGCCCCGGGTTCGCTTCCCGGCGCCTCCTTGTGAGGGCAGGCCGGCTCACCTGGCGTCGTGGGCTGATGCGGCAAGACCTCACAGCAAGGGGGAGATAAGCAGACACAGAGAAGACACGCAGCGAATGGACACAGCAGCACAAGCAGCAAGGGGGGGGATAAATAAATAAAATAAATAAATCTTTAAAAAATAAAAATAAAAATAAATAAATTAGATAATGTGAGTCCTTGGACTTTTTTTTTCTTTTTCAAGATATTTTGGCTATTTGGGGCCTCCTACCTTTCCAAATAAACTTGATAATAGTCTTTTCCAATTCTGTAAAAATTTATGTTTGAATCTTTATTGGGATTGCATTGAATCTGTAAATCAATTTAGGTAGAATTGACATTCTTTACTTTTGACCTACTTAATGACTCAACAGTATAAATTTCATTGCCTTGTACCAAACTATTTTTGATAAGTGTGGCCAAAATATTTCAACACTATTTGACAATCTTATAGGAGTATTTTGGTCACAAAAAGATAATTAAGTAGCCAATGATTGATTTTGGATTTGTAGCACAACAGTCTACTGGCTACAACCCATAAATTGGACAGGATGATGTCTTGGTAAACTGATGCCTGCTTTCAGTAGAGTTCTTGACACCACCCAAGGTCTGCTTTGGCCCAGATATTTATTCTCCAGGAAAAAGAGATTATTAGGAAACATAATTCAAGAAGGAGAAAAACTGGGTTTTTATTTAAGAACTGAAACCCTAACCTCTCAGTAGGAATTCTGAATTTCTTTTTTTTCTCCTCAAGCCTCTTCACATCATGCTTTATAAGAAAATGGGGGATAATCCTACATACTATGGTTCAGAGAATTATATGTGAGCTAGACAATGTCACCTCACCTGAAAGGTTCATGAAATTGGACAGATGGTGGTTCAAAATAGAGTCACATTAGATATAATATTGACCTCTCACAGGGGAGCATATGGTGTTTTAAGTTAAGAATATTGTATTTACATCCCTGAAGAGTAATATTACTAAAAAGATATGGGAAATAAAGATATCAGAAAATTAGGTAATTTGGTTAATAATGTCATCTTTCCTAATGGGCTTCAGATTAGGAATGGGAACTTTTCTCTTGGTTAAATCTGGGCCCTCTGAGCATCTGCCTGAGAAGTAAACTACAAACTATGTTTATAATTATCTGCGTTGTTACAGTAAGATGTGTGATCTTCAGAATCTTAAATGAGGCTTTGTAGCAGCTGAGCCATTAAATGACCCAACAAATGCTTATCCAGCAAAAAGAGCAGGAAAACCTAACACTTATGGAAATTGAAACAACTACCACTGGAAACTTGATAAATGATTGTGATACTTCAAATAGCAAAGAAGATCTGGATTGATCACATCCCAAATATTAATGGTTTATCCTTCAGCTCAGACTAAAGATATTGGGACACAGAACTGAAACTGCCTATCTCTGTACAGCTTACTGTCTAACATTAACAAAACTTTACTATTCCACTGTTATGTTTCATTAGCATAAATTTACTTGCTCAGGAAGATAAAAGTTGAAAATGATTTTATTGTTCATTCTAGGAAATTCCCCAAAGACCCATCAACTCTTCAATAGAAAGTATCAACTAACAATTTATGCTCTAAGAATCTTTGAACCCATCTCTTTGAAATCCTCACCTTGCTATGTCTATCAATCTTAAACTACTATGTCATGATACTTGCCCAATCTCAATCAAATCCCCACTCACAATGAAAGAACTACCTTAAAAGAGAATTCACATTCTCAATAAAATACAACCTCATCCCTTCTTTTCTGAGACACTACCAAAGCTCTGTTGAGGTGTTGTTCTTTTTTACTAAGGTAAGCAATAAGCTCAGCTCTGTCTTATCAACAAAATGTGTTGGTGGTATTTAGGAGCTATCAATCTGAAGAATGAGGGAGGTTTTTAGTGGGGTAGAACAAGTTAAATATTCTGAAGGAGAGGGAGAGATGGTAGAGTTAGAATGACAAATGGTGAGTCTGAGCCATGCAGACACCCTTGCTGAAAGAGAATATGACCAAGGCATTTAAAAGATGGTGGTAGTTGGAGGGGTAGGGATTATGACAAACATCAATTATATTAAAAATAAACTTTTGATATAAAGAACTTTTACAACTCAACAATTAAAAGACAAATAACCCAATTTAAAAATGAGTAAAGGATTTGAGTAGACATTTTTTCCAAAGAAGACATACAAATGGCCAATAAGCAAAGATGCTCAACGTCATTGTCATTAGGGAAATACAAATAAAAACTACATAGAGAAACCACTCCACACCCACGAGGATTGTTATAAAAGTAATAATAATAATAAAATAATAACAATAGCAACAGAAACTAACAAGTGTTGGTAAGGAAGTGGAGGAATTGGAACTTTCATATATTGTTGATGGGATGTAAAATGTTGCAGCCACTTTGGAAAACAGTCTGGCATTCCTCAAATGGTTAAACACAGAGTTTCCAAATGATCCTGCAATTCAAATCTCAGGTATATATCCAAAAGAATTGAAAACATATTCATTCAAAAACGTGATAAGAATACTCATGGCACAGTATTCATAATAACCCCAAAGTGGAAAGAAACCAAATGTCCTTTGAATGATGAATGGATAAACAAAAAGTAATATATCTAAATGCTTTAGTTTCCTGGCTGTTAAAGCAAATACCATGCAATGGGTTGGCTTAAACAATGGGAATTAATTGGCTCACAATTTTGAAGCTAAGAGAAGTCCAAAATTAAGGCATCATCAAGGTGATTCTTTATCGCAAAAGGCTGTGACTTTTTGGGGCTGTCTGCTGGTGATCCTTGGTGCTTGGTTTTTCTGTCATATGGCAGTGTACATGGCGGGCTCTCCTTGCTTCTCCCTTCTCTTCTGGGTTCTGTTGACTTTCAGCTTCTGGCTGTTCCCTGTGCTTTTCTCTCTCTAAGTGACTTCCCTATAAAAACTTCAGTAATAGGATCAAGACCCATCTTAATTCAGCTGGGCCATATCTTAACTATATTAAACTCATCAAAAGGTCCTATTTACAAGGATCCACACCCACAGGAATGGATTAAGTTTAAGAGCATGTTTTTCTGGGGTACATAACTCCAAGGTACCACACCATACCATGGAATATTATTTGACCATAAAAAGGAATAAAGTACTGATATATAATACAACATAGATGACTTTTGAAAATAGTATACTAAGTAAAAGGAGCCAGACACAAGAGTAAATTTGATTCTCTTAATATGAAATGTCCAGAATAAGCAAATCCATAGAAACAGAAAGTAGATTAGTGGTTGCCAGGGAAAGCAGGATGGTGGGAAGGGGTATGGGGTTTCTTTTTAGGGTGATGGAAATGATCTGGATTTAGATAGTGGTGATGGTTATACAACATTATGAATATACTAAAAAATCACTGAACTTACACTTTAGAGTGGTTAAAATGGTGAAAATTTGATTTTGATCGCAATACTACTGACATACATGAAAGTTTTAGAACACATATGAATAAACTCTAAACTTGCTACTCAGAGTTGCTGTATGGAAGAGCAGCATCAGTATCACCTGGGAGCCTTTTAGGAGTTTCTCATCTCAGTCCCCACTCAAGAACAACTGAATCAGAATTCACATTTCTTAAAATAATTTCTTCTTTATTTTTAAAGGTGGTTTAGATTACATACATGTTACATCGAAAATAGAGGGGATTCTCATATACCCCACCTTTTTCCCTCCTACACTTTCCCCAATTAACATCTTTCATTAGTGTGGTACATGTGTTACAACTGATGAACACATATTGAAGCATTGCCGCTAACCACAGTCTATAGTTTACATTATGGTTTGCACTTTGCATTGCACAATTTTATAGCTTTATGTAGAATGATTCTAATGTCTCAAAAATGCCCCATGTTACACCTAGTCTTCCCTCTCCCTCCCCTCAGAACCTCTGGTAACCACTGTCTTTATATCAATATTTCAAGTTCTCCCATTACTAGAATAATAATAAATCTACTTTAGTCCATAGTTGCATTTCCCCTCTTATGTTTGTTCATTCCTCTATCTTGAGGATTTGGGGATGGTGATACCTATTCTGTTTCTGATTGAGAGGGACCTTAGATCCCATGGAACAGATGGATGGAATTATCTTGCTTATAGTTGAAGATACTCTCTGCTTTTTGGGTTGGGCGTTGTCCATAATCATCCTTTTGTTAGTTGTCCTGGGTGAGTCTGATGAACTGGAGAGTAGGTGTTGGATGCAACTCTGCTGAGATTCAAGGTTCACCCGTCATTTGAACAGCCAGAGATTTAAGTCTCTGGGACATATGTTTAATGGTTATAGTGCTAATTATAGGTTCAAATAAATGGAATAGAAGAATCATGTGTAGGAAAATTATAAATGAGTCTAACTCTGATACATTGGGGAAGGTGAGTTATCATATATTCCAAGGTAAGGCCCACTGATGGTATGCTGATTTCCTGGGGCATTTTTAACAAGACTATTAGGTGATTCACAAGTACATTAACTTTTTTTTTTTTAATGAGGTACTGGGGATCGAACCCAGGACCTTGTACATGGAAAGCAGGCACTCAACCACTGAGCTACATCTGCTCCCCAGCTATTAACTTTTGTGAAAAACTAGAGTCCAGCATATCTCAAATGGAGCACAAAAACAAAATACAGGGAAGCGGGAGTGGCTCAGTCGATAGAGCCCCCATTTACCATATGGGAGGCCCCGGGTTCGCTTCCTGGGGCCTCCTTGTGAGAGCAGGCCGGCCCGCGCAGCCTAGTGGGCTGATGCAGCAAGCCCTCACAACAGGAAGCGGGTGTGACTCAACCGATAGAGCCCCCGTTTACCATGTGTGAGGCCCCAGGTTCACTTCCCGGGGCCTCCTTGTGAGGGCAGGCCGGCCCACGCAGCACGAGGGGCTGATGCAGCGGGACCTCACAGCGAGGGGAAGATAAGCAGACACGGAGAAGACACACAGCGAATGGACACAGCAACCACAAGCAGCAAGTGGGGGATAAATAAATAAATAAATAAATCTTTAAACAAAAAAACAACAACAAACAAACAAACAAAAAAAATACAGGTGCTCAGGGCCTCCTGAGACATGTTGTGTTAGTGTTTCCATGTGTAAAAATCCCGGAAAATGAAAACAAGTTTAGGTCACACTTGGAAATTGAAGCAAGTAAATCAAAACATAATAGATGGGATTTGTCATTGTCAGAAGGAAGCAGCATAGTAGAGTAGAACAAACTCATAGTAGTTGGAGTTTGTTTTGTTTTTGCCATATATCATCTGGTAAAGTTGAGCTAATTCTACATGAATTTTGAGCTTCAGTTTTATCTCAATATAAGGGGAATAATAACATTTCATTAAGGAAGGTCTTATAATACAAATGTTGTTGAAAAGTGATTTACAAGCTAGTTTTATACATGTGTAAATCAATTAAATTGTGTTATTTGACAAATAATATACCCTAAAGATGGTTTATATTTATGGTCATGATAATGGTATGTTTTAAAATTATCCATCTGTGGCCTTAGCACTATGACTTATATTCTCCAGTACTTTTAAAATATTAATTGTCTTCTTAGGTAGATTTTCTTACAGGGAAGAGACTGCATGGTTTGGCTTATTTTCTGCCTTTATTCTTTCCTCCCCTCCCTCCCTCCCCTCCCTCCCTCCCTCCCTCCCTTCCTTCCTTCCTTCTTTCTTTCTATTTCACTAAGCAATTATTTGTTGGGTGTCAGCCACTGTTCAATGCACTGTACTGGGAATACAATGGTGAACAAGTTTGACAGGTTTTTCTCCTCATGGAACTGGTATTTTAGTGGGGAAACAGGTGATTAAAAACAATAAGAATATAATATGAGCTAGATGCAAGTAGTATGAATAAACTAAAGTAGGATTAGGGGATAAAAAGTGATGGGGCTGTGTATGCAGGTGGGGAGGGAGTGCTCTTTTGGACAGGATGATCAAGAAAGGCCATTCTGGTAGTGATTTACCATCAGAGACCGAAATGTAAAGAGAGTGAGCCATATTAAGATCTGAATGAAAAGGTTTTTAGATGGAAGGAAAGGCAATTGTTAAGCCCCTCTCACTTTTTTTGTTTGAGGAACAGAAAGAATGCCATTCTGGCAGGGGTGGAGTAAGCAAGGAGAAGAGTGGTAGGAGGTGAGGTTAGAGAGGAGGGCAGGGGGACCAGTCTTGGACAGCCTTGTATCAGTGGGAAGGAGTCTGCAGTTTTTCCTGTGTGCTGTGGGGCAGGAATTTCCGTTCATAAATAAGTACACTGTCTTTTGTGAGTTTGTCTGGTGAAAGTTAGTTCCTCCAGAGTCTACATAACTCTTAGTCAATGAATCATGTTTTTGAATCTGAAAAGCTGAAGACTTGACCTCTAAACTTGATTCACCAACTGACAGTGACGCTGCTCGGCTTTGTGATTCTGCCTGAAGCAGCCAGCTAGGTGCCCTCTTTGGTTTCTCTTTCTTTTTGATTTCTTAAATGTTTTTCTTATCTTTTATTTAATTTGAAAAAATAATATCACAAATAAAATGAAATAACAATATAGAAGCATTGCTTTTAAAAAATCCTGTCCAGGTACGTTTATCACCTTTAATCTTAAAAACAAACTCAATTGTTTCTCCAGTGATCAGAAAGATGAATAAATGAGCACAGATTGGTTAAATGACATGGCCATTTAATTCTTTAAATCAGTCAGGACACTTTTCATTATAAGATACAGAAATCTATCAGAAAAAAATGTCCTAAATAAGCTAAGGAAAGAAATACATTTATTGACTCCTATAAATGAGCAGTTCTTGGGTAGCTTGACTTCAGATCTGGCTTGATCTAACTCAATGACCACCTCAGGTAATCTCTCAGCTCTGTATTGGCTCTATTCCCATGCTTTACAAAGGAAAAGCCTGGAAAGCCTGGAAGACAAAAGTCAAGTGAGAAGCTTGTTTCCTGGAAGCTTAAGTCTTCTTTCATGGTTGCAGAATTCTGAGTCTCAAACTCTCATTATCCGCATTACCAGCTGAAAGGAGAGAGAATCTCCTCTGATATATGGCTTGGGGTATGGAGGTAGTGGGGAGAGAAGAGAAAAATCTTCTTTCTTATAAGCCCTAGCAAATGTTTCCTCAAGTCTTCTTGGTTTAAAGTCAGTCATGGATCCATTCCTAAATCAATGCTGTGGCCTGTAAGATAGAATTCTCTTATTTGCTTAAACCAATCAAGTCCATTACTAGAGCTAAGGGCAGGTCAATTCCATCAAAACTGAATAGCAGAGAATGGGAAAGGGAGTAAACTGGTCCCTAAAGAAAAATCTTAGTGTGTTGGCAGAAAATAGTAAGGAATAGATCATTCAAATGGAAATTAATATTTTGTGACACATGAAACTTATATGAAATTTCAGTGTCCATAATAAATTTTATTGGAACACAGTCATGTTCATGTGCTTATGTATTGTCTATGGCTGCTTTCTGGCTACGATGACAGAATTGAGTAATTGCAGTGGAAACTGTATGGCATGCAAAGCCTAAAATATTTACTGTTTGGCCCTTTACAGAAGAAGTTGACCAACCTTAGTATTAGATCCTCTAAATTAGCTTAAGCAAAGAGAAAAAAAAGGGAGTTGAAGTCTAACATACATGAAGAGTTCAGGGCTGGATATGCTTTCAGGAATGGCTAGAACAAGGGACCTCAGCTGTGGTCTCCAATCACTCTTATTCTTATTTTCACCATTGCTCTTGAATTCTCTTTCTCTTTTGCCTCAGCTCTGCTATTTCTTATGTTGGCTTTGCTGTCAGGAATGTGATTGTAAGGTGGTGAAAAATAAACCACTAGCAGCTCTAGGCATATTTTGTCTTCACAGCTAGTGAGCCCATAAAGCACATTGTTTCCTAAGAGCCTTAGTAAAAGCCCAGAGGAAAATTCTGACAGGTCTGGCTTGGATCTATTGATGGAAAGAATCACTGTGCTTGGAGAATGGAAGATTCTCATTAGCCAGCCTCTGTGTTGTACTTATCCCTGTATCTAATGTCGTGAGGTCAGAGGTCATACAGCCCCACTAGTGGATGGTATAAAATTCCCAAAAGAGAAAACACTGGGAGACATAAAGTACTAGATGTTTATATATACCCTTTACATTTCTTAGAAGCTGATTTTTGGTCTCAATAGATAACAATCCAAACATTGATTTTTATTTCAATAATCTTGTTTTTTTAAAAGTATTTCAGTAGGTGTGTATGGTAAAAATGTGCTGAGTGATACCCATTTCAAATTTTGGAGGATTGCTTAGGATCCATTCTATAAAAAGTAGTTGGCATTATAAAGTAGATTATTTTTACCCAAAGCCAATTCAAGGGCATCCAGATCTGTTTATCCAGGCAAAGCATGAAACAAAAGAGAATGTGTTCATAGCAAACAGCTTTTCAGAGAGAGCAGTTATTTGGGCAGTTTTTTTCAGAGCAATGGGATTTAGATGTGGTGGAAAATACATGAGGCCCAGATACCTGATGAAACTTGTCAACACTTTTAATTCTGCATCTGTTGTTGATCACACTATGGGACTTGTTAATATGTTTATGATCATGTTGCCACAATGAAAAACACCAAGTTAAATTGTCAAGTCTAGTCAGGTAGAGCACCAGGTCCTTCATGTATATTTGATGACAAACAATTCCACTAAAACATCGCTGTGTTATTTCATTAATGTAACTTATAAAAAACCTTGTGTTTGGTTTTGTTATTCTTTGTGCCCCAGGCATAAGTAAGTAGAAGAATTCAAGACATTTAAGCCAAGAAAGTGGAATAATAATTAGCTACCCCATTAACAAAATATCACTTTTGTGTGAAGTGCTAGTTAGGTTTTCAGGGTTGTCATCTCTCATCTGGTTAGCAAGTGAAGAGAAAAGCTGGCTTTTTGATATGGAATGTGCTAGAGTTCAGGTACACGCTAAGCACCTCTAGTTGTTAAAATTGAGAAAATGCTGGGGGCTTGTATTATCATATTGCAATTAATGTTTCTTAGCAACATTAAAGCTAACCTTTTCCTTAATAAATTGAAATAGATTTTTTTCTTAATCTGTAATATGTTTTCCTCCCTATCTCCCACCCACAATTTGCCTTTGAATGAGTTATGAGTGAGATCTAGTTTCCATCCAATAAAGTCTACCAGGCTCAAACACATCACATAGGATCTTGCAGGACATCTCACATAAGATATTTCATACTTTAATAAAATAACTAAGTAAGATACACTTAAAGGAATCAAAGAATTCAACCAAAGAAAATGAAATTTAGGGTTACAGCCAAGGGCCATCTGTAAGCTGTATGTATTTGAACTCCCACAAATAACAAGTGTTGCAGAAGATGTGGAGAAATTGGAACTGTAGTGATTGTTGGTAGAAACGAAAAATGTTGCAGCCACTGTAGAAAGCAATATGGCAGCAGCAGGTCCTCAAAAAGTTAAATATTGGATAACCATTTGATCTGTCAATCCCACTTCTTGGTATATACCCAAAGAGTGTGAAAACAGGATTGCAAATAGATATTTGTACCCAATTTTTATAGAAGCATTATTCACAATAGCCTACAGCTGGAAACAACCCACACATCCACCAACAAATGAATGATAAACAAAATGTGGACGGGGAAAATGGGGGGAATGGGAAAAGGGAGTGTTTGTAAAAAAAATTTTAAAACGCAAGTCTTAGGGAAAAAAAGAAAAAGAAAGGAAGGATATTGGTGAATTTTAAGAATTAGATAATGGTTACCTGGCATAGGTGTTGGTAGTGAAATTGGGAGGGGCAAGATGGAAGGACATAAGAAATAAGAAGACAGAATAAACAAAACTGAATTACTTATTTATTTTCTCAGCTATTATTGAGCAATGATGATGTGTCAGTCTTTGTGCCAAGGGTTCGTCATGCAGTTTTGAAAAAAATTTTACATTTCCTGTCCTTACAGCATATAACAAACGCTAATAAACGAGTAACAATTACATTGCAAATTATTTTAGTTTAAAAAAAAAAAAAGAAATTTAGAGTTGAATGGCCAAACGCCATCAATAAGCTTTATGTAACTGAACTCCTTCAGACTTCAGCAGTCTCAGACCTCCGAAGGACCTTGTCTGATCTGGTTCTTTACATTCAGTGCCTAGCAGAGTGCCTGGCACACAATAATCGCCACAAAGGTAAATCAAACTGTCCCTCTCTATGTACACAACAGTGTCTATCTTGTTGTTATGGCTTTATACACATTTTAAGTTTCATACTGAAGGTCATGGTCCTTGAAAGCAGAATCCATTATGAACTCTAGCGTTATATCTCTCATATCTACTGTGCATTAAATATCTATTTTGAAGCAAGTACATTTACCCATAGGAAGTAGAAAATGTGTATGTAAAGTTGCATTCTGATCTCCTCTTAATAATGGCTTATTTTCTCATGAGAACTATTGTTATTGTCTTCATTAATGATCTGGACAAGGTAGAGGGATTTAAGCAGATGGTACCCATAACTGGTCTTTTATTCTCAAACATTTAAAATAAAATGAAGGACAGGATAAAGTTGTAAAATAGGAAGGCATGGAATCCCAAGTTGAAATACCCACTGTTTTTCAGCTGGTGTTTTTTTAGCTGCTTTATTTAGGAATGATATTTACACCAAGGTTTACTGGTTGGAAGAGCAAATGGGGAATAACTCTTAGAATGATCCCTAGGTAGAAAATATTCTGATGAGATAAATTTTAAGAAAATATTTAGGAACCTTGAATATGGATAGAAATAGGAAATGTGAAGCAAGGTGGAAAATGAAATGAATGGACTGAAAAACAATATACATGGTGTTATAGCCCATAGAGAGGAAAAACAAAAGTTTAACAGGAATTTATAGCAAAATGTGACCACAATAGGCCATGAAGTTTTAGGCTGTATGCCGAAGAGATTTTAGTTTCCTGAACTGGAGGCTCAAGGAGGTTAGTGGCAGTACCCATTTTTTCTTACCATAGTGTACCTAGTGCCTATTACAATATCTGAAACATAGTAAGAGCTTAATTAACACTTGATGAATGAATAAACGATTCATAGAGTCAAAAGCCTTAGTCCCAAACTCTGCTTAGTCTTGCTATTGAGTTATTAAAATATGAAGTCAGAAAAGCATCCAGAGTAACGAAGCATTGGGAGGAAACCTGTTACTTTTTGTGTTTCTGCCCTTTTCAGTGTTTTTCTCATTTACAATCTTTCTCACTTTTTCAAGCTTATTCCTTTTTACATAAAGAAGAATGCAAAAATGTTTCTTAAGGAGAGCAACTTTCCTTTCAAGGTCCATATAGATTTCTGGTAGCATGAAAACACACTTTCAATAATTAATTCTTTTTTTTTGTAGATTTGTGTAACACCTTTCTACTAGAGCATATTGTTTTGGTTTCAGAATTTCCACATTTTGTGTAAACAGAAAAAAAAAATCTCCTTTGTGGCAAGGACTTGAAAAAAGAATTATTCCCAAATAGGTCTCATTAAGACAACAAAATCAGTTTATGTCCCAAGAGCTTCTCTCTGCACCATCTTGCAGTGATCCCATCTGTTTTTTACTGTTGGTGTAACAGTTAAAGTAATCTTTTAAGTTAATAACAACAACAAGCTAATTTAGCAGATGCATTAAAGCAATATGTTTTTTTATGAAAGTTTGCTTGTCAAATTTGATGGAGTTTGACTAAGAAAAATGTTAAAGGAAGATCTAGCTATTAAAACTAATGTTTACTTTTACAATTAATATCTGTAAAAATAAAGGAAAAAGCTGTCAGATGATTTAAAAAGAGCAATGTGCTCCTAAATGCTCATTTCTTGTGAAATGGCCCAGCACTTAAATTTATTGTCAGTCATATAATAAGATCAGGCTCACTGGTGCTCCTGGTACTATGCTAGATTCAAAGAGTAATGTTTTGAACTTCCTCCTCTTTCTTTGACCTCTTCCCATAAACTATAGGATTACTAAGCATCAGGAAAGTCTATCACCATTTTTCAAGTCATCTGAGCATTTAATATAAACAAATCTTGCAATTCTTTTCCTATCTATGGGCAAACCCTTGCCAGAGTATTTTATATTGGCTAGTGTTTGAACATAATCATTATTTTCTGCCTTCAAAATTATCTTAGTGAGTGCTATAAATTTAAGATATGCAAATATGCAGTGAACAGTTACTATCTGCAAAACGAAGTGAAATATGAAAAGTCAAATAAGATTTATTATTTATAGAGTTTTCTAATTTCACAAAAGGGTTTAAGGGAGAATGTTCATTTACCTCACTTGAAAATGGAAGAAAGAATATCTACAATGCCTATTTCCAGAAGATGTTGTAAATATCAAGTGACAATTATATGTTAAGGTGTGTGTCAAGTACCATATAAATGCAGGACATTGTTATAATATCTATAAATAAATATATTTACTTATACATTCCCAACATTCCCAAGCCAATGTTTATGTGCATCCTGGGAATTTGGGAGTTTTGGGATATGAGGAGGGATTTTCTTTAGGTAAGATGCTTCTAGCTCAAAGTATCAGAAAACTCCAACTCAATCTGGCTTCAACAACAGGATATTTATTATTTCACAAATAAGCAGTCCAGAGTTAGAGCCCAGGATCTTCTCTGCCATTCATTTTCTTTGTCTACTCTCAAGTCCTCAGATATGATACTATGGAGAGGAAAAAAGGGACAATTTCTTTTTGCCTCTATCTTGGGAATGAGGAAATCTTTTGTAGAAGCCCCAGCAGACCTTATCTCCTGTCTACTGACAGGAATTGCTCTACATGTCCAGTCTGTGACAATGGGAATGGGACCCCACAAACCAGGCTTTAACCCAGGATCTGGGACAGTGCTCCATGAACAGAATTGGGATAATGTCGGGAAGAAAGGGGTGGGGAATGATCTTTGGTCACACAACCAACAGAGTCTACTACACATGAGTCTGGGTTCTTGGGCCCCTTCTCACTAAATAGGCTGTTTTAGTTACCTCATAAACTCATCACAGAAAAAACTAGCCTCAGATGTCACATAGCATCATCCTCACTCTTCCCTGTCTGAATTCCAAACCCAAAGAATCCATGAGTGCAAAAAAATGATATTTTGTGCAACTAAATATGGGGTAGTTTATTATGCAGCACTGCATATCCAGAATAGTGAGCATAATTAATTGTTCATCACTTCAACCACTAAGGTTTGGGGTAATTTGTTATGAAGCAATAACTAACAGAACACCACAGATACTCAGGTTTGAAAATATGGTTCACTCTTCCCTTTCTTTCATTCCATGTGCATTCAGAAATTTTATTCCGTGGAATCTACCTTTCTCATGTCTTTTGAATTTATCCTCTTCTTTTTATTCCCACTGCCACTGCCTTAGTTCAGGTGCCCCTTTACTAGACAATTGTAATAGTCTCTTAATTGATCTCCCTTCTTTCCAACTTTCTTGCCTACTATTTCTCTGTACTTACTGCCCAATTTATTCTATAAACTAATAACTGATTGACCATATTGTGCTCCTGCTCAAAAACTTTCTATGGCTCCCCACTGCACACAAAAAATGTCTAAATTCCTCATGTGGCAACATTCAGAAGACTCCATAACTTTACATTCTAGCCATAGGAGTCACTTAGCTGTTCTCTACATCTCCACTTTTTACCTTCACTCAACATATATCTGTTGCCTTGGCACCCTTCCTTTCCAGTGTCCTTGCCTCAAAGTTCAATTCAAATCCTACCAGCTTCTAATATAGTCATTAAGGTTTCCTAGATCTTCTATGGGCAGAAATTGTACCATATCCCTAGCTATGTCATCTATATTACCAATGAAGCATTTATCATAATCTGCCTTAATTATCTAGGTAATACTCTTTCAGTCTTCACTATATTGTTAGCTTCTAAAGGGAGGAATTGTGCCTCATTCATCTTAAAATTTTTAAGCTAGGGCAGCACATCATCATTAAAAATGTTCGTCAGAATGAATGGAATCATGTATTTGTTCTATCTGTCATTAGGGGATTCCTTTATCATTCATTAACTCTTAAATTAACTCCTTAAACCTCTGAAATTTGCTTTCTTTACATCTCTTTTCCTCCTTTTGTTGATTTTTTTCCCCTTTCTTTGGAATTCTTAATGAACAGTAAATATCTTCAGGTCCCCTTTCCAAGGTTGTTTCTCACCTTAGATCTCCTAGCAGCTCTTCCTGCTTATAAGTATCAAGAATAATATCCACTGGGGTGTGAAGATAATGGAGTAGGGAGCTCTAGGACTCAATCCTTCCACCAGAACAACTGTTAAACAGGCAGGAACTGTCTGAAAAAACTATTTTGAAATTCCAGAGGCTAGAATAATACTGTAAAGCATCCAGAGAAGAGTGGGAGGAAAAGGCTGATAAATTATGGTAAAGGACAGTAAATTACTCTCTTCATGTGGCAGCTACTGGTACCCATCCCCTACTTTCATGGCAGGCCACTGTGGATCCCAGTCTCTGACTAGCTCCTGGTGACAGAAATGGGCATAAAAATCCTCTTCCCCAAGAAAAGAACAACAGGGGTTGGCACAGCAAATCATTGATCATGGCTTTTGATTAGCAAATTCATATAACTGGAGACCTGGTTCTTAAGGCAGTCATTGTTTCAACCTGCCCCAGACAGGGCAGTGACTGGGGAGATTTAAAGATGATTCTTTCCTCAGGACTATTGGAGATAGTTAGCTGAAAGCCTGCATTTGCTGGACAGGCCAGGAAAACACACTTTTGGGAAGTAGTCTGAGGATCTCTTGGTGTCCTTCCTGATTCCCTCCCCAGGGAACTTTGGAGCTAGTCTACGTCACCCTCCGTGGCTCTCTGGCTCTGTTTTGGCTGGGAAAGACTGACTTGGGAAAGTCCTCTCCATTGTGTGATTCAAATAATGATAGCGAACTCTCCAAACTTAGCACAAGATGTGAATATGCTCCAAGAGGCTCAGAGAACACCAAACAGGATAAACATGAAGGAAAATACACCTGTCATATACTGACCACACTACTGAATGCAAAGGATAAGGAGAGAGTTCTGAAAGCTGGAAGAGAAAAGTAACAGGTTACATACAAGAGTTTGGATTAGATTGAGTACCAATTTCTCATCAGAAACCATGGAGGCAAGAAGGCAGTGGGTTGAAATAATTTAAATGCTGAAAAAAACAACAACTGCCAGCCAAGAATTTTATATGAAGCAAGACTTTCTTTAAAAAATTAGGGACAAATTAAGACATTCTCAGATAAAGCTGAGGGAGTTCATCACCACTAGATCTGTCCTATAAGCAATTGTAAAGGGAGTTCTTCAGACTGAAAAGAAAGGACACTAAACATTGGTTCAAAGAGGCTTAAAAGAATAAAGACCTCCAATAAAGTAACCATGTGGGTAATTATACATGCTAATATTATTGTATTGTATTGTTTGGTGTGTAACTCCACTTCTTACTCCCTACAGGTACTAAAATATAAATGTATAAAAAGGAAGAATATGAATATATTCTTAAAAGGAATAATATAATATATTATTATGAAGAATAATATCCATTGGGTACGATATTTTAATGTCAGTGATTATATATATATATCTTTAATTCTTCCCCAGCTTTCATTAACAAATATGTTACAAGTGGTAAAATTCATTTGCAGCACATGCCTGCTAAATCAGCTTTTGGAATCCCAAATGAAACATAAACCTCACAGAACATTGCAAACAAACCTGATACCTCTTTTACAGGTTAAAAGAACTAGAAGAGCATAGTAGTTAGACATCCAATCCATCTGCATGAAATAGAAAATCAACCTACAGTGGCCTAAATAGATAAGAGTTTAGTGTTTTTACAAATAAGATTGCTGTTGGCAAAGTGGTTTGAGATGACATGTGAAGCATTTCTTAGATTCTCTTGGCTTTTCCTTTATAGCTATCACTTCATAGTGAAGAGATGGCTGTCCCAGCAGCTCCCAACATCATATCTGCCTTTAATGCAGGAAAGAAATGCAACACTAAACACACTTGCTTCTGTTTATAGGGGGAAAATGCCTTTCCAAATTGCCAGCAGACTTAGTTATATCTTATTGCCCAGAATTTCCCATAGTTTCAAGAAAAGAAAGGAATCTAGTATTTATCTTGTGTAGTGAACGTGACAAAGGAGCAGGGAGTTTGGAATGTCTTGCTAGAAGAGCCAAAGACCAGTTTCTGCCTTAGAATTAAAACTGGCTTTCTTATTACAGATTTAGCATTCTAACACTCTTATATAAAAGATAGAAATGGACTTGATTTTCAGTCTCATGTAGGCATTTACTACAGAAAACTCTTGCTAAATGTTAGAGTTTAGCCTTTATCACTTGAAAGACCTGCCAAAACACCTACCCTCTATCTTGCAAATGGCAAAATAATTACAGAAATGCTTTCTTCGCTCATGAGAGTTGGACAACTCTAGGTCAGAAACTGTGAAGGGTCTTAGATTGTACCCTACTTGCAAGATAACCAGTTAGTCTGCCACTTTCATGGATGCCATAGAAGACATAAGACTTGTGTGCCAGAGACAAAGGACTTTATTACTCATAGCAATAGCAGTAGGCAGAATACAGTATCAGCATTGTCTTGCTTCAGTTCCCTGAGCCACAATTCCTACAGGGTAATGTGAAGAGGGTGAGGTGGCACCTAGACACTCATTGGGTTTGAGGAGGAGCCCTGAGCTTATGGAACCCAACTCTTTCATCATAGGAAGTAAATATGTCTGCACTTTGCTTTGGAGGGAAATAATACCTCTACCTCCCCTGAGTCAGCCCCTGTGCTTGCAAGACATGCAGAAATGTGAGAGACCCATGGGGAATGGTCTCTAGTACTCTACTCCATCACAAAAACACTTGTCTGCTCACCCTACTCTAATCAGTCATCACACCACCATTACAAAAATGAACAGAATTGGCTTGTATAAGGTGTGTCAATTTTGGAAGATGGCTAACTTTTGTTTTAATGCATCCCATGTGCTCATGTAATCCAATGCCCACTCCCTTCACCTGCCAACCACTCCAAGGACCCTATTCCTTGGTTTCCACCATGGCCATTGTCACTTTCACTAACACTGAACAATGTATTACTTTCAAATTGGTAAACTGAGTAAGTTATTTGGCTGAAAGACAAAAGAATATGACTAATGCAAAGAGGAGTAGATTGTCCTGTAGGTAATGAGTATGGTGCTGGTTAATTGGGAGGTGAGACTTCATCAGCTTTGTAAAAAAGAGAATGAGTGGTTTGGGGGGACTTGAATTAAATGGATTCTGAAAGACTTTGATTGCAAAAATGTCACAGCAGGTCACCTTCAACTAAGCAATATAGTTGGCCATTGGTTAATAATAAGAATAGATTTCTGTTGAAAGCATAGTGTGTTAACAGCTGGATGGGATTTTTTTTTTTTTAATCAAGCCTGAAAATAGGTTTTAAAAAGCTAAATTTGTTCCATTTTACCAGATATGCAGGACAGATTTTATATTAGTGTTAACACCTAGGAAAAGAAAATAATCTAGGTGTCCTAAAGGTACAAAGAAAATCATACAGATTATACTGTAGAAAAGACCTTTCAACATTTTAATAAGCATTTTGAAAAAGCTGGTTAAAGAGCTTCCACTGGAAATTTTAATAGCAGAAGAAATGAATAGTTCTAGAAAAATCATTCATATTTCGATTGGGACACACTCTGCAACGTGTTAGATGTGAGGGTTTAGTGAGTGGTCACCAACCAGCAAATTACAATCCATGGTCAACTAATTGCTAAGCCTTTTAAAAAATTGGATCTGCATCCCCATGCTTCTGGCCCTGTGATTTGTCAAAAATCATGCCTGAGAGAAGGTAGCTGGAAACATATCCCCTTCTATGATCTTCAAGAACTTTATTGACAGGTTCTCACCATGATCTCAGGTATTCAAGGATTTGACAAGTAGCTTTTCACACGAGGAGGCAGAACCTTGTTCTGGACAGCTGTCCAGTTGAATGCTTCCATAAATTTGCTGATTTATCTGACCTCATATATTTTTAATCTACAGCCAATTCCATTTCCTTGTTATCCTGTATATCATATACCTCACTTTCACCCCATGTCTTTGCTTATACGATTTTCCTCCTACTTGGACAAGCCTGCTATGTTTTTTTCCCCACCATCTGAAGCCTACTATTTTTCACCAATCTAAGGCTCATCGTTCTTCCTCAAAGATTTTCCTTACTTTGTGTTTCTCAATATCACAGTTACAATTTACTCCATTTTTTATCCACCTACATTTTATTGCTGTTGCTGTCATTACTTCTACGTATTTTTTATCTCCTTCACTGTAAGGTTTCAGTGTCTATTATAATGCCAGGCACTTAATGTTTAAAAATTTTTTTCTTGCTGACTGAATGCCTTTTAAGTCCTCCAAGAGCCACGAGGTGAAAACAAAAGCAGGAAAAATCAGTCTCATCACACTATGATCAACAGAACAGCTGAAGAGATTCTCACCTCTGTGTGAGTCATGCTCCCTGCAATTTGCCAACTGCAGGAAAGCTTTGATGCGGATGGTAGTGGCAAAGAAGGCTTGAAGGTTAAAAGCAGTTTCTTTGATATGTTCTTTGGAAGCACTGATGCATTTTTTCTCATTTTTTTATAATTGAGATTTTGGGGGGGAGTGTGTAGGGGAGGGGTTCATTACAACGTATTTAAAGGTGGCGCTATATACCAGGATAATGAACTGCTCTAGTTTTTCCTGGAGCAATGTTCATATCCATTTAAAAAAGGAATGCTCCCATCTCAGCTACCTCTTTGGGAGGGAGATGGTATAGGTGTGAAGCCAAAGTGAGTCAAAGGGGAGAGATTGTTTGAAGAGCGATGAGATCAAAAGGCTTTTGTCTATCAAGTCAAGATATTAGGAGAGGAAACAGTATAAAGCTGTGGTATTCTGACTTAAACAGAAGAATCACATGCAGAGTTTATGAAAAAAGGAGATTTCTGAGTCCCAGCCCAGACCTCCTATATCAGAATCTATATGTTTGTAGAGAGGAGAGAGAGAGCAGAAGTCTACACTTTTAAGAAAAATCAGGAGATTCTTATCCAGAAGTTCTAAAGGCCACATTTTAAAAAATAGCGTGACCTTTGGAGACAGATAAACCTGGATTAGTCATATCTAGCAGCATGGACTTAATCTAAGCCTCAGTTGTCTGTCAAAGGGAAGTAATATCAACTTATCTTATGAGAGTGTTGGGGAGTTTGAAGTGAAAAAAAAAACCTGTGTGGCAAAGAGTGTTTTTGGAAATATTTACAGCTTTGACATTTTAGAAAAGTCAATCGCTTTATCTGTCTGAAAGAATTCTCTATTTGAAGTGGTGTGAATTGGGGGCATCTTTTTTCACATGGACCTGTATATATAGTAAAAGGCCAAGATGCAGGTTTTTTTTTTTACTATTATTATTTCTGTATTTGTGGTGATGTGAAAGCTTCCTAAGTTACAAAATTAACTGACAAAAAGATAATCTGCTTATTGTAAGTATCTCCATTTACTTTTTTTAAAAAAAATGTACTTTTCACGGAAATAATAGGGGTGAGAATTAATTTCAAACTAGGCAGTACGATTTTTAAACACCATACTGGACCAGGATAGTGGTTTCTTTAATAATGTAGAACCAAGGGGGATGTTCTGGGAAATCATAATACTCTTCTAAGAAAGCCAAATCCAAAAACAAAAAACAAACAAACAAACAAACAAAAATCCCAAATAACTCTTCTTCTAGGTTTTTAAGAACCACTTCTTAACATGACTTTATCTAAGCCCTTAAATCCATAATGATGCCTCATTATAAGAAGCAATTATATAAAACTCTATACTTGGAAAATTGGTAAACATGATAAGGCTTGAAATTCTTTGGAAAAGTAAGATGAGTTTAACATTTTTTATGTATATTGTTTTCATAAAACATGAAATAACTATATTTAAATTTTCTGGTGATGCAATCTCTTGAATAACAAATTACGTTTTTATTCCCTGCCAGATAAAATAATATTTTCTTTTATTTTATGTCTGTTGCTATATCCTTCAAGTTCTAAATATTTGCCACTTTTCTTTATTTCATCTAGGGCAGTGGTTCTTGACCTTTTTTTGTTCCATGGACCCCTTTGCCAGTCAGATGAAAGCAACGGACCCCTTCTCAGAATGTAGCAGCAGGTAGTTTTATGACACTCAACATCAGAGGTCAGAGAAACTAAGATAATAAGTTGATTTTTTTCAATTCAAGCTTACAGACCCCCTGAAATCTTTCCACGGCCCCTGGCCGGGGGTGTGTGTGTCCGTAGGCCCCTGGTTAAGAACGCTTGGTCTAGAGCTTCAGCATTATTCTGTTTTTTTTTTTTTGTTTTGTTTTTTGTTTTTAACTTTTTTATTGAAGTTTATCATTCATACGTCAACATCCAAAAACAATAAGTGTATAGTATGAAGTTGTGAACTTACAAAACAAACATGCATATTATCATACAGGACCCCCATACATTACCCCACCACCAACACTTTGCATTGTTGTGAAACAATTGTTATGAAATTTGAAAGAGCATCTTCAAAACATTATTAACTATAGCCAATATCTTACATTTGGTATATTTCCCCACAACCCACCCAGTTAATGACATCCTGTATTATTATTATATACTTGTTATAGTTCATGAGAGAAGGTTCTCATATCTGTTCTGTTAACCACAGTCCATCTTCTACCACAAGATTCATTGTGTTATACAGTCCTATGCTTTGTACAATCCATTCAAAGTGTACACTCAGTGGCCCTCCTAGTCATCACAGAGTTGTGGTGTTACCACCTAAGTCAATTTTAGAATGTTTTCATTACTCCAAAAGGAAAAATCCCATATTCCCTTATACCCCCCATTGTTGTCCCATAGAATTGATATATCTTCTTTGCCATTGCTGCAAAAAATTACAATATTACTGCTAACTACAATCCATAAGCTACATTAGTTGTAATTTTCCCATGTATCACTACATACTTAACACTTTGTAAAGGAAGAACATTCTTATACTATTAACCACAATTTTCATCTACCACCAAAATCACTGTTTTGATATGTTCAAAACATTATTCTCTACATTATTCTCTAGCTTTCTTTCAACTGAAATATTACATCCAGACTACTCCTTTCAGCCACAATCATTTATAAATCAGCAGTGCTATTTATACTCACTATAATGTGTTACCATCAACTTTATTCATTTCCACACATTTACAATAAACCTTATTAAAAATTCTTCATACATTAAGCATAGCTCCTTTTCTTAACCAACATTCAATTTCCTAGTAACCTATACTCTAGAGTTTACGTCTATGAGTATACTTATCATTTTAGTTCTTATTAGTGAGACCATCCAATATTTGTCCTTTTGTGTCTAACTTATTTCACTCAATATAATGTCCTCAAGGTTCATCCATGTTGTCATATGCATCCTGATTTCATTTCTTCTTACAGCTGTGTAGTATTCCATTGTATGTATATACTACATTTCATTTATGCATTCTTCGGTTGATGGACATTTGGGTTGCTATCTTTTAGCAATTGTGAATAATGCTGCTATGAACATTGGTGTGCAAATGTCAGGTCACATCCTTACTTTCAGTTCTTCTGAGTATATTCCTAGTAAAGGGATTGTTGGATCATATGCATTTCTATATTTAGTTTCTTGAGGAATGTCAAATTGTCTTCCACAAAAGATGTACCATTCTACATTCCTACCAACAGTGAAGGAGTGTTTCTATTTCTCCACATCCTCTCCAGCACTTATGGTTTTCTGTGTTTGTAATAATGGCCATTCTATAAGGTGTAAAATGATATTTCAGTGAAGTTTTGATTTGCATTTCTCTAATATCTAATGATGTTGAACATTTTTTCATGTGCCTTTTGACCATTTGTATTTCCTCTTTGGAGAAATGTCTATTCAAGTCTTTGGACCATTTTTAAATTGGGTTGTATGATCTCTTTACATAACATGGATATTGAAAGCTTATCTGCTATGTGGTTTCCAAATATTTTCTCCCATTGAGTAGGCTTCCTTTGCACTTTTTTGACAAAGTCCTTTGAAGCACAAAATTGTTTAAGTTTGAGGAAGTCCCATTTATCTTTTTTTTTTTTTCATTGCTCATGCTTTGGGTGTAAGCCTTAAGAAAACACCACCTACTAAAAGATCTAGAAGATGTTTTCCTACATTTTCTTTTAGGAGTTTTATGGTTGTAGCTTTTATATTTAGGTCTTTGATCCATTTTGAGTTAATGATTATAATAAGGTGTGAGGTAGGGGTTCTCCTTCTTTCTTTTGGCTATGGATATCCAGTTCTCCCTGTACCATTTATTGAATAGACTGTTCTGACCCAGCTGTGTGGGTTTGACAGCCTTGTCAAAAATCACTTTGCCATGAATTTGAGGATCTATTTCTGAACACTCAATTCTATTCCATTGGTCAACATATCTATCTTTATGACAGCACTATGCTGTTTTTACCACAGTAGCTAAGTAATATCTTTAAAGTCAGGAAGTGAGAGTCCTCCAACTTCGTTCTTCTTTTTAAAGATATTTTTGGCTATTTGGGACCTATTACCCTTCTGAATAAATTTGATAATTGGCCTTTCCAATTCTGTTAAAAAAAAAAAAAAAGGCTTTTAAGAATTTTATTGGGATTGTATTGATTCCGTAGATAAATTTGGGTAAAATTTACATCTTAACAATATTTAGTCTTTCAATCCATTTCATAGGTCTTCTTTAGTTTCTTTTAGCAATGTTTTGTAGTTTTCTGTGTACAAGTCCTTTATGTCCTTGATTAAGTTTATTCCTAAATATTTGATTCTTTTAGTCTCTATTGTAAATGGGATTTTTCCCCCTGACTTCCTCCACAGATTGCTCTTTAGTAGTATATAAAAACAGTTCTGATTTTTGTGTATTAATCTTGTATCCTGCCACTTTGCTGAACTTGTCTATTAGTTCTAAGTAGCTTTTTTGTGGATTATTCAGGATTTTCTAGGTATAGGATCATGTCATCAGCAAATAGTGAATGTTTTACATCATCCTTTCCTATTTGGATGCCCTTTATTTCTCCTTCTTGCCCAGTTGCTCTACCTAGAACTTCTAGCACAATATTGAATAACAATTGTGATAGTGGGCATCCTTGTCTTGATCCTAGTCTCAGTGAGAAAGCTTTCAGTCTTTCTCCATTGAGTACAATGTTAGCTGTGTGTCTTTGATATACACACTTCATCATGTTGAAATTTTCCTTCTATTCCTATCTTTTGTAGTGTTGTTATTTTTTTTTATCAAGAAAAGATGCTGGATTTCATCAAACGCCTTTTCCACATCAATCAAAATGATCATGTGATTTTTCTTTCTCAATTTAGTAATATGATGTATCACATTGATTGATTTTCTTATGTTGAACCACCTTTGCATACCTGGAATAAAATCCACTTAATCATGATGTTTAATTCTTTTAATGTGCTGTAGGGTTCAATTGAAAGTATTTTGCTGAGGATTTTTGCATCTATATTCATTAGAGAAACTGGCCTGTAATTTTCTTTTTTTCATGTTATCTTTACCTGGTTTTGGTATTAGGTGATGTTGGCTTCATAGAACGAGTTTGGTAGCATTCCTCCTGTTCTATTTTTTTGGAAGAGTTTGAGCAAGATCGATATGAATTCTTCTTTGAATGATTGGGAGATTTCACCTTTGAAGCCATATGGTCCTAAGCTTTTCATCTTTAGGAGGTTTTTGACGACTATTTCAATCTCCTTACTTGTGATTGGTTTGCTCAGGTCTTCGATTTCTTCTAGAGTCAGTGTAGGTTGTATCTGTGTTTCTAGCAATTTGTCCATTTCATCTACATTGTCTAGTTTGTTGGTGTTTGCTGTTCATAGTATCCTCTTATGATCATTTTTATTTCTGTAGAGTCAGTAGTAATGCCCCCCTCTCATTTCTGATTTTATTTATTTGTGTCTTCTCTCTTTTTTTCTTTGTCAGTATAGCTAAGAGTTTGTTGATTTTTGTTGATCTTTTCAAAGAATCAGTTTTTGGTTTTGTTGATTCTCTATTGTGTTTTTGTTCTCAATTTCATTTATTTCTGCTCTAATCTTTGTTATTTCTTTCCTTCTCCTTACTTTGGGATTAGTTTGCTCTTCTTTTTCTAGCTACTGCAGGTGTTCAGTTAGGTCTTTGATTTTAGCTCTTTCTTCTTTTTTAATGTAAGTGTTGAGGGCTATAAATTTCCCTCTCAGCACTGCTTTCAGTGCATCCCATAGGTTTTGATATGTTGTGTTCTTGTTTTCATTCATCTTGAGCTATTTACTGATTTCTATTACATTTTTTTCTTTGACTCATTGATTGTTAAAGAGTGTGTTGTTTAACCTTCATATATTTATGAGTGTTCCCTTTCTCCACCTGTTGTTGATTTCCAGCTTCATTCCATTATGATCAGAGACAGTGCTGTGTATAATTTTAATCTTTTTAAATTTATTTCGACTTGTTTTGTGGCCCAACATATGGTCTATCCATGAGCTCTTGAGAAGAATGTGTATCCTGCTGTTTTGTTATATAATGCTCTATAGATGTCTGTGAGGTCTAGTCCATTTATCATGTTATTCAAGTTCTCTGTTTCCTTATTGATCCTTTGCCCAGTGTTTCTATCCAAAGATGGGAGTGTTGCATTGAAGTCTCCAACTATTACTGTAGAGACATCTATTTGTCTCTTCAGTTTTGCAAGTGTATGCCTCATGTATTTTGGGACACTCTGGTTAGGTGCATAAATATTATTGTTAATTCTTCTTGGTCAATTGCTCCTTTTATTAATATATAATGTCCTTCTTCATCTCTTATAGCAGTTTTGTATTTAAAATCTATTTAGTCTGATATTAGTATTGCTACTCCAGCTCTTTTTTTTATTTTATTACTGTTTGCATGGAATATCTTTTTCCAACCTTTTACTTTCAGTTTATTTGTGTCCTTGTGTGTAAGGTGAGTCTCATGTACAGCATATAGATGGCTGATTTTTTAAATCCATTCTTCAAGTGTGTGTCTTTTGATTGGGGAGTTCAATCCATTAACATTTAACCTTATTACTGTAAAGGCTTTACTTACTTCATCCATTTTGTCCTTTGGCTTTCTGTCATCATATCTTACAATTGTCTGTCTTTTTACCCTTTAACTTACCTTTCCTAATAATCTTCATTTCTACACTATTCTCCAGGCTTCTCTCTCCTTCCTTTTCCTTTCAGATTGCAGCACTCCCTTTAGTATCTCTTATAAATCCAGTTTCTTGGTGACATACTCTTTTAGTTTTTGTTTATTTGTAAAGACTTTAAACTCACCCTCAGTTCTGAAAGACTGTTTTGTCAGGTAAATAATTCTTGGTTGGCAGTTTTTCTCTTTCAGAACCTTTAATATCTCATACCACTGCCTTCTCACCTCCATGGCTTCTGATGAAAAGTTGGTACTTAGTCTTATTGAGCATCCCTTGTATGTGATGAATTGTTTTTCTCTTGTGACTTTCAGAATTCTCTCTTTATCTCTGGCATTTGACATTCTTAATAATAAGTGTCTCAGAGTAGGTCTAGTTAGATTTATTCTGTTTGGAGTGCATTGACCTTCTTGGATATTGATATTTATATTTTTCTTAAGGGTTGGGAAATTTTTGGTCATTATTTCCTCAACTATTTTTTATGCCTCTTTTCCATTCTTTTCTCCTTCTGAGATCCCTATAACTCATGTTTGTGCACTTCACATTGTCATTCAATTCTCTGAGATCCTGTTCCATTTTTTTCCCCATTCTTTTCTCTTTCTGTTCTCCTGTCTTTTCAAATTCAGATGATCTGTCCTCCAACTCATTTATTCTGTCCACAATGAATTCAAATCTGCTATTATATGTCTCCAATGTACTTTTAATCTCTTCCATTATGTCTTGACTTCCCATAAGATCTGTTACTTTTCTTTGCAAACTTTAAAATTCTTCTTTGTGTTCATACTGTGTCTTCTTAATATCCTTAACCTATTTAGCCATCTCATTGAATTTATTAAGGAGATTTGTTTTGATATCTGTGATTAGTTGTCTCAAATCCTGTGTTTCATCTGAGGCTTAGTTTGTTCCTTTGACTGGGCTATATCTTCCTGTTTCTTAGTATGGCTGGAAATTTTTTGCTGGTATCTTGGCCTCTGATTTTTTATGTGTTTATTCTGTGTTCAGTTTCTCTCTTTAGCCTATGGCTTTCTTATTGGTTGGCTTTTTGCTAAAGTTTCCCCTGTTCCTCCTCCATGAATGTTAGTCTGTTCTGTTTGTTTTTTATTTGCCTTTGTATATTTTTAATACTCTTTTTGTCTCCTCTCACTCCTATTTCCTGGAAGGCTAAGTTTGGTGGAAGTATCCACCTGGAGACAACCTTTCCCTCTGGTTTCCCAGTTAAAACAGGCTTAGGGGACCTGTGACGTGAGTGTAGATCTATTCCAATGGGCACTGGAGAAGAAACACTAAAGGCCTCTAATCTTTTCTTTGATGTTTCCCCCAAACTAGGCTTTCCTAAAGTACACAGCAGGCAGCACTCTTTATCCCATTTTTCCTTGCTGCCTTATGGTTATTCCGTGCCTTTAATTCTCAGCTGACTTACCTCCTGGTGCAGGCATGGTTGAGGCTGAGGTTGCCAGTCTACTTGGGATAAAAATGTTGCACAGTTCCCAGACCCGGAGATATGAATTCTCTGATCAACTGCCACCCTCTGAGCTGTCCACACCCTACCAGGTGGGTGAGGTGACTCTGCTTGCACTGTCTTGAGAGAGAGTTACCAGAAGAATTTTGGTTGCTCTCTTTATTGGGCACCTTGGGGATAAGAGTGCAGCAGCTGTTCAAGGTGGGCAGGATGAATCTGTCTGCCTGGCCCGCGAGAGAGTGTGCACTACTTCCTCTCTGTCCAGGGATGCAGAGTGTGCAGCAGCCTCTCAAGGTGGGCATGGTGAATCTGCCTGCCAGAAAGTGCACACTTCCTCTTTGTCCAAGGGCACCAAGCTTGTAGCAGCCCTTCAAGGTGTGCGGGGTGAATCTGCGGCTAGAGAGTGCATGCTTCCTCACTGTCCAGGGGCGCAATGGGGCCCAGTGTGCAGCAGCCCTTTAAGGTGGGCTGGGTGAATCTGCTGGCACTGCCTGCTAGAGAATGCCTGCTTCCCCTTCTTCCAGAGGGCATTGGGGCTGAGTGTGAATCTGTCTGCTCTGCCCAGAGAAAGTGTTCAAACTGCACCCAATTTCCACTCCTGCTGGGTGTGGGGCCTAAGCAGTGGCTTTCTAAACTGGGTGCACTGGATATGATCCCTACTGCAGCGAGAGACCCATGTATTTTTCAATCACCCCTGCTTCCACTCCTGCTGGGAGTAGAGACAGAACAAATGCTGCTGGCTTTTTGGTGGCTTGGGCAGGTTTAAACTGCAGCTGTACTCAAGGTTAGAATCTAGATAGCCAAGTTTGCCGATCAACAGCTGTAGTTGGTGCCAGGCCACTTCCCCTCCCTTGCTTTTGGGAAAGAGCTCCTGCTTCCCGCCAGGGAGTGAGCCCTGAGCAGGCCTGCCTCTCCAGTTGAAGTTGGGCAACCGTTTCTGCAATGTGGAGAAATCTACTCAGAAACCTTCACCGCAGATGGTCAGTCTCCTCTTCCTGTTCATCCCTGGATGGTGCACTATGTTCTTCTGGTCTCTAGAGTCCCCCAAACAGTTGATCCTGACAGATCATGGCTGATTATTAGTTGCCCCGTGGGACGAGCTGATAGAGCTTCCTACTCTGTCGCCATACTGGGTCTTCTCTTCAACATTATTCTTTATTCAGTCTTCAGCTTCAGCCTTACTCATCTCAGGCTGAGAAGACATAATCTTTTTTACCTATCTTCATAGGAAGCCACTGATTCCTTGGGTCATTTTAGTTACTTTCCAGGAATATTTCCATTATGATTTTATTTTTTAAGTGAAGTGACAGAATGTGATACCTTCATTTTGCTTTTCAATGCATTTTGACAAAATCTTTATCTGACAGATGATTTCTAAAATATAAAAAATACTAATTACATAT
>JAQZBX010005864.1:38084-55139 GCA_029593785.1 Cabassous unicinctus
CTTAAAGACATTATCTTGAGTGAAGCAAGCCAAGCACTGAAGGAAAATATTACATGACCTCACTGATATGAATTAAGCAAATTGACCAGGGTTATAGAACTGAAGTCTGGAAGTTAGGTTTACAGGAGACAGAGAGAGAGAAGAAGGTTGTGAGTCAATGTCCACATGGGCAAAATCTATGATTTTACAAGACAAACTATTTAAAATCCTGGAGTATCTTTTATTGCCATTTCATTTTCTTAAGCCTCATTGTTTACAGATATCTTATTGGACCTAGTTATTAATAATAAATCTCCATCAAGACTGCCATGACAGTTTCAGATGTCCTGAAGTGGTCACTTCCCTCTCATTGTTTCTTATTTTCAGTCTTCAGGAATACATTTTCTGTGTTTGGTAACTGTATCTGATATCTAGATATTCTGATAGCAGATGTCACTCACTTTCATCAGTATTTACATATTTATTTAAATAAGTAAAACATAATTTAAGAAACAAAGATTTGTATGGCTTAGGAGTGACAAGTGAAACACAATTTAAGAACATTTTAAAAATAGCCTTTTTATGCTTATAAAATTAATATTTGCTCATTTTGGAAAATTGGCATAATGCACAAAAGCAAAAAGAAGAAAATTAATTTCCAAGTGTGGTGGTTTGAAGCTGCATGTACCACAGAAAAACATGTTTTTAAATCTAATCAATTCCTGTGTGTGGGTGTGAACCCATTGAAAGAAGGACCTGTTGATGAGGTTACTTCAGTTAAGAAGGTGTGGTCCACCTCAATCAGGGTGGGTCTTAATCCTTTACTGGAGTCCTTTATAAAAGAATGAAATTCAGACACAGATAGCCACAGGGGGTAAGAAAAGAAGCTGAACCTGGAAAAGAAGGGAGAGACCAGTAGCTGTAGCCATGTGCCTTACCATGTGACGAGCTAAGGACTTCAGTATTACCGGCAGCCAGATCCAAAATGTTACAATCTTCAGAGAGAAAATATCGCCTTGAAGACTATGGTCTTTGCTTTGGACTTTTTTCAGCCTCAAAACCGTAAGCTAATAAATTCCCATTGTTTAACTTGACCCATTTCATGGTATTTGCTTGAGCAGCCTAGGAAACTAAAGCACCACGCATTTCACCACCTAGTGGAAAACACATTTAATAGCTTGATATATATGTAAGTTGGTAGATTGAGATAGATATATAGACATCTTACATTTTTTTGTGTACTTATGCACACATTAAAAATATTTTCAACTTTTATATAGTTGATGCATGTGCATCTTTAATTATCAATAGATACCATTTTTGAGTTACAGAGGACTATGGTTTTAGATGTAAATCTAATTAATAGAGGTCAAATCTGATTTTTTCCTGTTATCATAGGGAATGAAATTCTTGACTGTGGGCCAGAAGTCCATTTTGTTATGTAAATAATTAGAAACATTATAGGAAAACTAACTAGGGAAAAAAAATGTATCCACATACTGGGGATCATAAAATGTTCTAAGGCATTTATGTTCAATGTAAAGAGACATTGAAGATGGACTTTGTTTAATAATACATTATTATCAGCTACTTGATAAAGTTCTTAGTTATGCAATTCTTTTACGGCTGCAAATGAGCAGGTAAAATGAAGGTGATCAACTCTGCTAGGAACATAGCATCCAAGAGGAATTCTTTGATTTTAGAAAGATTTAATGGGCATCAGAGATTTACAGTCATTTGCTGTTTTTAATAAAAATCCTAATGAAACTTGATTTGACTGCCTTATTTTTATCATTGAGATTTTTTTTCCATCCTAAGCTTTGAAAATTAATAGAAATGGTTAAAGCATATCATGGTGTTTGTAACTAGCAGTGCTATTATATGGGTATGACAGTGGTTGAAAGGGAGAGTCAAAGGTTATGTATATTACTAGAAAGAAAGCTAAAAACTATAACATGGGACTGTATAAGATAGTAAAACCTCATATAAAACACGAATATGGAGGATATTGCATGTATAAGACTGTTTTTACAAAATATGCATACAAATATACTAAAAAGAATAGCAGCTCTGTACAGCAGGTAAGGTGTAGAGAGATTGAGAGGTGATGAGTTTTATTGATTTGTTTTTTGTTTATTATTACTGGAATAATGAAAGTGCTCTGGGAATGATTGGGGTGATGAATGCACAAATATGTGATTGCACCGAATACCATTGATTGTACACTTTGGATGGACTTTATGCTTTATTAGTATGTAACAATAAAATTGATTTGTTAAAAAATATAAATAAATAAATAAATAAATAAATAAACAAACAAATCTCCTGAAGTATTTAAGATAAAATTTCCCTACATTGCTTGGACAATACACATTAGTTTTTGTGTTAAGTTATTGGAAGAGCTTTGGAAGTAAGAAATGCCTTTAATTTCAGTATTCCTTTACTTGGCTCTTTGCCTGCCGTTTTAAAAATCTTCAGTTATCTTTAGGGAAGGATTTCATTGCTTTTACAATAACCTTCTACCTAAATCAGACATCTCCAGCAGCTTTTCTTTTACCTTCTTATCAGCACGAGGAGATCATTATCCTCTCTGATGGCTTCCTGATCAGTCTCCAGCTTGCTTGGCCATCCTTTCTCCCTGCCGTTTTTCCAGCTCCCTTTTAACTTTTGGCTGAAAAATAATTTAGGAAAAGGCTGAATTTCAAGTTCCCCGAAGAGACTTCTGTATTTCCATGTCAAGTTCAGACTGAGAACAGCCTTCTTTTATACCTTTATCTGGGCCACTTTTCTAACCCACGATGGGCCTTACCTACCCAGTGGTGCATTAACTCTGGGCTGGTGTGTAGCAAATAATGACATGTGACTGCAAGGGGTACTTAGATGCTAGAAGATGACAAAACCAAATATGCTAGCTTCTTTTTGTTCCAAAGTTTCTTTTCTGGACAGAAAAAGCAATGCTCATTTGAGAAGGAAGTTGGAAACTATTTCTGAAGGCAGAGTGTGTATAAGACAAAATTTCCAGCATAGCATGGAGCAGTGATGGTGACTCAGAATGTGCCATTCAGAACTGAGTCTTAAGAACAAACATGGAAATGATGTTACAAATAAATGTAGGATGTGGGGAATCTAGAGGACATCTGAGAAGAGTCTAATTTAGTGTTTACATAAAATTATCTTTAGACCCCATTTCCTTTGTTAACAGAACACTATACTGTAGTTATGTACTTAGTCATAGGACTCCTTGAATCTTAAGTTTAGAGGAGAATTGAAGCTCATTTAAAGAGGAGTCCAGGGCCTGTGAGAACTGAAAATATTTTCTCAATGTCACATAAGTAGAAACTTTGTATAGTAGTGTTGGGATTAGAACCTGTGTGTCCTGTTTCTAAGTGTGTTGTTTTTCTCAATACTATTTTCTATTCATATAGGTGTCATGTAAATATAATTGCTGTAACAAACGGAAAGCAGGTGGAAATCAAAAGTAAATTCAGCACTTGAAAGCAAATTCAGACAGGACTCTAGTTTGAATGCTCAATGCCATTTATTTGATTGCTGACTCACAAGCTGCCAATACAACCAATGTGTTATAACCAGGTCGAGGGCACACAACACATTTAAAGGTGGAGGATACTAGAGTCTGTTGAATTTAAATTCAAAAGAACATTATTCTTGTGGGGATGTGTTGGTGCGGGTGTAATATACTTATTAAATAATACACAGTATAGTGTAGACTTAGTAAGGGGTCTGTGGTTTTCACCTGACTGGCAAAGGGGTCTGTAGAGCAAAAAAGGTTAAGAACCCCTGAGATGTCTGGAGCCAGGTCTGCCGTGGTGTCAGAGGAAATTCCAAAGCCCAAGGTTGGGGTGCTGGTCCCAGTGCCGCAGTGAGACTGGGTGAGCTCCTTTGCAGCACAGCAGGGGTATTGAAGCTGGGAGTTAGAGCAGCTGGGTGTCAGCCTACCTCAACCTGTCACTTGTGAAGCAGGGTCTGCCCTGGGCTTTTATAAGAAGTACCCCTATGGCTGGCATCAAGCCAGTGTATATCATATCCTTGCACAAATGTCTGGTTATCATTTGTTACAAAAATATGTTTTTTCAATTTGTTTACTTTCTAATTGTGGTCAACATGTTTACAAGTTTTTTGGGATTCAAGATCATTAATATCATTTCAATACACAATAGGGAGAAGTGTGCTATTTATTAGTCTTCTCCCTATTTTTCTTATTACATTTATCTAGATACTCAGAGGATTAATGCACTGTTGATTCAGCATAGTGCAAATTGATCTCTTTGTCTGCATAGTGATTATAACTGATGACCTGCAAGTAAGACAAATCGGGTTTCAATTCTGGCTGTGTCATTTCATAGTTATGTGACCCGGAGTGAATTAATTTACCTCTCTATCTTTCAATTCTTCAATTTCCACATCTGTAAAATGCAGCTAGTAAGAGCTACCTCATCATAGAATTGTGTATTAGTCAGGGTTCTCCAGAGAAACTGAACTGGCAGGATATATATATATCCTGAGAGAGAGAGAAAGAGAGAAGGAGAGGGAGAGAGAGAGAGTTATTGTAGGAAACTATGGGGATTGGCAAGTCTGAACTCTATAGGGCAGGCCACAAGTTAGAAACTCAATGAAGGTGATGATGAATTCTCCAGGAGAAGCTGGCTGACTGAAGTAGAGATGGAAATATTCCCCTCTGACTGTTGATATCCTTGGTTCTCCCTTCAAGGCCTTCAACAGATTAGATGACACTTCTTTCATTGCTGAAGTCAATCTCCTTTGTTGATTACAGATACAATCAGCCATACACGCAATCAACTGACTGATGATTTAAGTCTACAAAATATCCTCACAGTAACAATCAAGCCAGTGCTTGCTTGACCAAACAACTGGACACCATAACCTAGCCAACTTGACACACAAAATTAACCATCACAGGTTGCCTCATAGTTGCATGTATTACATTTTATAATGTATATAAAGTGCTCAGTACACTGTCTAGCACTTACTATGTGACTCGATATTACTATTGTTGTTGCAATTATCTTTCATGCCACATTCAAACATGAAGAATTTGCTAAGTAGGTGCAGAAATTTGGCATTGTTTATGAATTCCAATAATAGATATTGGATTATGTTTGTAAACTGGTCTGTTCCTTTGGGTGTGTTCCCCTTTGATTGTATTTTCAGAGGTTTCACTTTTACTTGATTAAATTAAAACCAGGGTTTTGATTTGGCACATTAGTAGGACACTGAGTCCCCGCCCCCTTGTGTGGGCATTGACTCACAGAGAAAACAACACTGCAGAGGAGAGAATTTTGGAGTTTTGATGCTAGAGCCCCAGGAAGTAAATGCACAGAGAAGCAGATACCTGAGGAAAGAGGGATGGCTCCATTAGAACCGGCAGAGGCCCCAGGAAGAAAATGAGCCTGATGTCCACAGGTGACCTTGTGAAGAGAGCAGTGCAGCTGAGCCCGGAAAGAAACGAGCCCCAGGGAGAGTGACAGGCCTTATGCTGAGAACAGAAGGAGCTGGGACTGCGTAGCCTTAAAAGGAAGAGGAAGGCTGAACCCTTTCAGACATTGGCAGCCATCTTGCTCCAAAAAGTGGCAATAGACTTTGGTGAGGGAAGTAACTTACACTTTATGGCCTTGTGACTGTAAGCTTTTACCCCAAATAAATACCCTTTATAAAAGCCAACAGATTAGCCTACTGACTAATACAGTAGGAGTTAAAAGCTAGAAAAATAAAAGAGTTTGATCAAGATTTTAAAATCTGCTGTGAAACCTTAAATTGCCAGTGGAACTCTGTCCTGTTGCATTTGAATGCAAGGGGAGCTACTGCTGAGGAAGAATATGGTTCAGAAACTTCATGTAGAGTCCCTCAGCCCATGACAAGCCCAAAGAGGTAAGCTAAGAGAGGACTTGTGTAGGTGTCCTGGAGAACCAGGCTCAAACAATGAATTCTTGTATAACTGCAAGTTTATACAAAGTGGCATTCCATGCAGAGGGTAGAGAATATGATGTAAAGAGCCATCAAACATTATGAGATCTGTCCCCTGTAGCACATAAACAAAGTGAGGTGCAAAACAAAACAGAAAGTCTGCATGATAATCCTCAGCAATACACCACTGCATGAAAGGGCATTTTAGTTCAAATGTGGGAAGCTGTGCCAAAAAGGCTGAAGGCAGGCAGACTGAGCCAAATTAGAACAGAGTAAAAAATTTGTCATACCTTTGTAATTCACACAGCAGCATATTCAGACCGACCACAAGCTGTCCAGATGTTGGCCATCTGACTCTTTATAGCTGTGGTCTGTTTTTTCTTTAAAGCCCCTTTCCTCATTGGAGTTCCCAGACACTATGCATTTCTCTTGAAGTGGAACCGAAATTGAATAAAGAAGAATTAGTCTTCTTCTCAATTTGCAGGACAATTTATCTTTTTAAGAGAAATATTTTGAAACCTGCAAAGGCCTTGATTAAATTTACATCACAAAAAGAAATTGATAGCTTTGGAGTAGGCCAGACTGGAGTAGAATCTTGATTTTATCACCTATGGGTTGTATGAGCTTGGGAAAGTAATTTAACTTGTCTATGCCTCAGTTTCCTCCTCAGTGAAATGGAGATTATAACAAAATGTATTTCACAGGATGAAATAATATACTGTTTTTAAAACATTAGCTGCAACATAGCTTGGCACATAGTAAGCTATCAATAAATGTTGTTTATATTAATGTTGTTATTATATTTTTAAATCTATTTTATTCCTGAGATCATTGCTTACTATGAGTTCCACAGAAAAAGCTTCCGAGACCCAGAATACAAAGGTAGAACTGCTTTGTATCAACTTACTGGTGACTCCATTATTTAATAAATATTGACTTCAGAAGAGGATACAGTTCTCTAATTTTGAGATCTAAGGAATATGTATGTGTATATTATGTATCTCAGTGCTGGGTTGGCCACTTGAAAATTCATCACTGTCACATAACAAGGTAAATACTTCCTGTCATATCAAAAGACAGTTTTCTCCATTTGACCCCAGATTGGCCCTATCCATCCTCCATTAAAAAGATGACTAGGAAACTGTAAGGGAAGACCTGGTACTAAACTCTCCTTATTAATTTAAAGGGTGGGGTTAGGGCAAAAAGTTGTGCTGACACTTAGAGGCAAGGATGGGAATTAGATTATATAGAATGGGTCATTTTTTTTTTTAAACAATTTATTGAAGTGTGTCATTCATACACGAACATACATAAACAATAAGTGTTCAGTAAACATAGTGAACTTACAAAACAAACATGCATAACATCATACAGGGCTCCCACACATCACTCCACCACAAATACTTTGCATTGTTGTGAAACATTTGTTAACAAATTATGAAAGAGCATCGTCAAAGTATTACTACTAACTATAGTCCATATCTTACTCCCCTAGACACTTTTTAAAAGGATTTATTTATTTATTTACTTTTATCCATTTTTACCAACCCCCCCACCCTCATTTTTGCTGTTTTGTGTCCATTCGCTGGGCAATTCTCTGTGTCCGTTTCCTGCCCTCTCTTCTCATCCTTCTCCTGTCTTCATTGGGATTCAATCCTTGGAAACTCCGATGTGGGAGAGAGGCGTCCTACCACCTGTGCCACCTTAGTTCCTGGCTTTTCGGTGTGTCTCGTCTTGGCTCTCCCTTGTGTCACTTTCCTGTTACATCATCATCTTGCTGAGTGGCCCGTGGGGCCTGAAGGCACACCCATGCACTGGGTCTGGCAGCGCACCTGTGCACAGGGCCTGGGGGGCTCACTCGCTCGTGGAGCCTGGCAGTGCACCTGTGCTTGCGGCCTGGTGGGCTACGCACCTTCTATATTTTTATTTTTTTTAATTTTTACTGGGAGGTCCCGGGGATCGAACCCAGGTCCCTCCATGGGAGATGGATGCCCAACCATTTGAACCACATCCGTCCCCCTGCTATATCTCTTAAGGTTGACCAAAGATACCTAGAGCTACAGTCCTTTCCCATACAGGATGGTCATATAATAAATCTGGCTTAGTTTATCACCAGCATTCTAAAAACCAGACCTAGGGAGAAAAACTAGGTCTGGGGACACATGCACGGTTTCTAATATAGTGAATTTTTAGCCTGCCCTGATTATCACAAAATCAGTCAGCGAGAAAACTCACAAGAATGGGTCACTTTATAATTATGAGTTTGTTTTCATTGTTTTTAAATGCTGAAAATGAATCACAAAGCTCAACTGCTTTTTAGAACAAACTTTACTCCCTCCCCAAAGAATATGGCGATCACTCTAAATGTACAAATGTAATTGTTTTAGAGAAAGCTAGAGAGGAAACTGGAGATGTTTTCTGTTCAGCAAGGTAGAATATTTCCCCTTTGTGATGTTAAATGTCAACACATTTCGATGGGTAGCATAAGGTCTGATAGCACAAAACATGATCTCATTCAGTGACATGTGTGGCAAAACAACAGCTGTGATTGTTTTAGGTTATGAAAAAAATAGTTATTGTATGATACACAGTGAAGATAGAATAACATTCCCTCCCAAGTTTTTAAAGATATGGGCACCCCCATCAAAGAAAATATAACAACTGAAGTGGTTCCCCAAACTGACTAATCATCAGCATCACTTAAACTCTTCTAAAAACTGCTGCCTCCTGGGCACTGCCTCGGCTGATTGTTATTCATCAGGTCTAGAGAGAAGTCAGGGATATTTTTTTAATAAACCACTCAGGGGACTCCGATGATCATATAGGCTAGGATCCACTCCCTAGACTATACTGCCCATGTTGTCTGCTTAATAGGTCTAATGTATTTGAACTTCTGTGTCTGAAACAAGGCTATTTTTGACTCAAGATTTGTGTGTTGTCAGAAGGAATGATGATTGAGGTTTAAAGCTCAGAGCATGATTATGACAACTGTGGGACATTTGTTCTCCTCAGTTGGTGTGAAATAACTGAAGTACATTCAGGCCAACCAACAAATATTTATTGAGCACTTAATATATATCAGGCACTAGTCTATGTGTTAGTGATATTCAGTGACTACAATAAAAAATATCCATGTCATCATAGAGCTGACATGGTAGTAAAGAGAGAAAGGAAAAGTAAGAAATACTAAAATGTTAGGAGATAGTAATGATATGAAAAACATTAAGGCAGATGGTGAATACCAGAATGTGTGTGTATAGGTGTAAGTATACAATATGGATTTTAAATTGGGAAGTCAGGGAAAGCCTCCTTGAGAGTATATTTGAGCAAAGACTTAAAGGAAGTAAGGGTGTTAACAATACTGGTATCTGGTAGGAGGAAATTCTGGGCAGAAGGAACAGCAAGTGCAAAAGTCCAGAGATGAGTAGGTTAGTTTACTATGGTTTCTGTAACAAATTGCCACAAACTTAGTGGTTTAAACCAATAGGAATTTATTCTTTCACAGTTTTGGAGGCCTAAAGTCCAAAATCTGTATCACTGGGCTAGGGGAGAATCCATTCCTTGCTTCTGTAAGCTCTTGGTAGCTCCCAGTATTCCTTTGCTTGTGGCTGAGGCATCACTGCAATCTTTTAAATCAGTGTCTTTAAGTATATCTCTGCTCCATCTTCACATTGCCTTCTTCCCTGTGTGTGTCAAATCTGCCTCTCCCTCCCTCTTATAAAGATACATGTGATGACATTTAGCACTCACCCAGATAATCCAGAATGATCTCCCCACCTCAAGATCCTTAAGTTAATTATGCTTTATGCTTACAAAGACTTTTCCTTATAACATTTACAGATTCCAGAGATTCGGATGTGGAAATCTTTTGGGGGCCATTTTTCATGCTACCAAAATTAGGATGTGCTTGGTGTATTTGAGTAACAGCAAGAAGGTCAATATGGACAGATGAGAATAACCAAGGAGGAGTGTAGAAGGAGATGAAATCCAAGAGGCAATGGTAAATCGATCATGCAAGATATGTAAGGCCACTGTAATAACTTGGACTTTGGCTTCACATACAGAGAAACTATAGATGGTTTTGAGCAGAGAAGTGACATGCTATACTTTATGTTCTTTTTAAAAATAAATCTATAGCTTTATTAACACAAAAACTGACAGTGTGGTATGAAGTTTACATTTAAACAAAATTTTCACAGAAACCTAACACATGCCTAAAAAGATTTTACAATGCACCTCTAGATGCAACTTTAGATGGTGTAAAAGAACAGATGGATCGCATGATTTAAGACAAAGCATTTTGGGCATCAGTTAATGATTCAAGATTTTTTTTTTCTAATGTGGGTTTTTGTTTGTTTCTTTGAAGTGAACCACTGCCCATTGTAATTTCTCCTGAGAGCAGGGCTTCTGAAGT
The DNA here is from genome assembly GCA_029593785.1 of Cabassous unicinctus. Taxonomy (NCBI): domain Eukaryota; kingdom Metazoa; phylum Chordata; class Mammalia; order Cingulata; family Chlamyphoridae; genus Cabassous; species Cabassous unicinctus. The sequence continues at coordinate 48,421 of JAQZBX010005864.1, forward strand.
CACTCAACCCTTGAATTGATTCACTGTGCTGCCAGTGCTGAACCCTGCCACCAATGGTTTCAGAGTCCAAAATTTAAAAAGCAGAGAGACTCTAAGAGTTTTCCACCCTTAGAGCGAGCATGGGCCCTTGTCTTTCCCTATTCTCCAGGCTCCCCTCCCCCAAATATCTCAGCCAGTGGCTTGGATGGACAAGCTGATATTTATAACTTAATTGGAAAAGAAAGGGTCTTTTTGTCAATTTCAAGAATTAGCACCACAAAGACAGAATGATCTGACTGTGTATTTGCTGCAATAAAAGATTTTCCCTCCTCATCTCCAGATGGCAGCTTTGGTAAGTTACTAACTGGCTTAGTCCCTTGTGAGGGACAGCATTAAGCTCAGGCAGGGAATACCTTGGCTTATAAATTTTAGATATTTAGAGCTTTGAAACAGTCTCTCACCATCCTCATTTATCTTGCCAATGACAAAATATTCTGAACACAAAACCAAATCATTAGTTATTTGTTTTTTCCCACTGCTTCACCATTTCCCAAATCAGCCCTCAAATTTCAACAAAAATGATCCCACCCATCTCTGTTCCTCCCACCCCATCCCTCCAACCCCTGTCCCCCAAATAATATACCGGTAACAGCCAAAACACATGCTGCACTGTAAAAATGCAGAGTTAACACTATTGGGAAAAAGGCTGGGGATTGTGGAGATGCTCTTTGAAGATGTACAGTATCTTTTAGCTCTCCCACCTACTATTCTGCAAGTTTTGTCCCTCATAGAAGGCCCTTTGATTTTCTCAGCAAAGTGCGGAATGGGTTGCCATGAAACACTTATTCTCCCTTTCCCCTCCACTGGGATGGGGTGTGCAAAGTATACAGCGTGGAACGGCTTTAAAAGCACTTGAGCTGCTGCAGGGCACAGAAACTATACTGGCTCTTCAAAGGACTTCTTCTCAAGCCACCTGTATAGTGTCAAGACAAGTAGAACTCCTTCCCATCTCCACCCCCACTTTAAACCCACAGTCAGAAATGACAGGGGCTGGTACTCAGTTGAGTTAATTCTTGTCATCTTTTTTGTCATCATCCTCTGCAGGGTAGGAATGCCACATCAGCCTTTCCTCAAAGAAGGATATGATATGGGCACTTGACATTGGCTTCCTCGGCAAGAACCAGATCAGCCTCATCAGAGTTTTTCCATTTCATCAGGAACATGAGTTCTCCACTGGAGTCGGTAGCTCCAATAATCCCCTCTGGCTCCAAACCCCGGGCAAAGCCTCCTGGCTTTTCTGACTCTTCTTTCTTCTTTGGTTTACTCTCCTCTCCCTTATCTTCAGAATCAGAGTCAGATTTGCACTTGCCTCCCTCTGACTTATCTTTCTCATGTGCTGTTTTCTGTGACTGTAGAAACTGCAATAAGGCAGGGCAATCCACGTTCTCTTCTGGCTCCCACACATTGTCCTCATCTGAAAAGCTCTTCCACTTTAGGAGATACTTCACTTTGCCCTTTACCACTCAACGAACTTTTTCTACCACATATTCCTCTTCCTCTTCTTCTAGCACCTCTTCCATTTTCTTCTTGTTTTGTTTTCCCCATAGTGTCCGCCAGCTTCCTGGTGTAAAAGGTGACGCTGCTTAAAGCAGCTCCCCAGAGCCCAAGGGGAACCGGTGCTGTGCTACTAGCGTGTTACGTGGGGCCAGCAGGGAGATGGAGCCCAGAAAAGCCACGAGCTGGGTGGCAGCAGGTCAACTACTCACTGAAGCCGCGTATTCCAGGCTCTGGACAACGGCTCTCCCTCTGCGGAACCTGGTTTGTGTTTTAACAGGATTATTCTGGTTGCTGAGTTGAGACTAGTCTGTAGGGGAGAGAGTGACAGAAATAGCGAGACAAGTAGATTTTAAAAACAAAACGGGGAAGTGATGTAGTTTAGATTAGGGTGGTGAGAAGAATTGGACTCTATATATTTTGGAGGTAGAACCCACAGGATTTGTTGATGGTTCATATGTGGAATGTGACCTAAAGAGAGAAGTCAAGGACAATTCCAAGGTTTTAACCTGAGAAATTGCAAGTGTAGACTTACTATGAACTGAAATGAGAAAGGCTGTGGGAGAGCTTGTTTGGGGGAAATCGGGAGCTAGGTTTTGGACATGTTAAGTGTGAGAGCCTGTTAGACTTCTGAAAAAAAGTTTTAGGAAGAAATGCAGACTAGAGATATAAATTTGGTAGTCATCAGCAGCATATAGTGTTAAAAGCTAGGAGATCATGTGATATTCCCAAACTGCATTCTATCTACATTCAGATAGAGAAAAAACTCAGAGTTAAAATGCAGAGGAGAAGAAGAGAAACAAACAACGGAGAGAGAAAAGAAGCTACCGGTGTGATAGGGAAAAAAAAATGATGAGTGTGTTGTCTAGGCAGCCAAATGAAAAAAAATGTTTCAAGAAGGAAACAATAACTGTGTCAGATGCTTCTTAGAGGTGGTAAGATGAAAGCCTGAATGGGGTGATAAAAGAGGATGGGAGGAAAGACGACAGGAACTGGAGATGGAAAGACAATACAATACTTTTGGAAATTTGTTGTAATGGAGAGAGGAGACACAGTGAAGTAATTGGAAGAGGAAATGAGAGTCTTTGAAGTTATTTATTTTTTAAGATGGAAGAAGTAACAGTATCTGTATTGTTGACAGGGATAATCCCATATAGTATAGAAAATGGATGATGTGGGAGAAGAAAGAGAGAAAATGGAATTTAGTGCAGAGTGGATGGGCTGGCCACCCTTGGTATAGGGGCACACCATCTCTAGAAGTACAAGGGAGTGGAGATGCTGATAGGTGGCAGATAAGGTATGGGAGTGTGGGAGAGTTCTGTTCTGAATACTTTCATTATCTCTTTGAAATGGGTAATAAGTCACCAGCTGAGAATGAACACAGGTGAGAGGTATTGGAGTTTTTAGTAGAGAGAAGGTATGAAAAAAGAATCTGGGAGATAACTTTGGTTGAAAAGGCTATTCTTTTGCAACTGAGTTGTTGAAAATAAGTTGTCCATATGGATGTGGGTCTATTTCTAGATTCTCTATTCTGTTCTTTTGCTCTATTTGGCTGTCTTTATGCCTATACCACATTGTCATGATTACTGTACCTATATGGTAAGTGTTGGAATCAAGTAATGTTACCCCTCCACTTTGTTCTTCTTTTTCTAAATTGTTTCAGCTATTCAAGACATTTTTCATTTGCATATGAACTTTATAATCAATTTCTTTTAATAAGTGCCTGCTGGGATTTTGGTTGGGATTGCACTGAATCTATAGATCAGTTTGGGAAGTGTTGATATGTTAACAATATTGAATCATCTGACCCATGGACAAGGGTCCATTTGTTCAGGTCTTCTTTAAATTTCTCTCTGTAGTGTTTTATAGGTCTTACACACACTATACTAATTTATCCCTAAGTATTTCTTATCATTTGATGCTGTTATAAATGGTGGTGTTTTTTAAATTTTAATTTCTGATTGTTCATGCCTGTTAGGTAGAAATATAACTGATTTTTGTTTATTGATGTTATATCCTGTAATCGTGCTAAACTCACTCATTAGTTCTTGTACGTGTCAAGATTTTCTAAATGAACAATCATGTCATCTGTGAATAAAGACAGTTTTCCTTTTTCCTTCCCAAACTGGATACATTTTATTTCTTTTACTTGCCTTGTTCCACTGGTAGGACTCTCAGCACAGTGTTGAGCAGTAGTAGAGAAGCAGACATTAATTTCTTATTCCTCATCTTAGGGGCAAAGCATTCAGCCTTTCATCATTAAATATGAGGTTAGCTGTAGTTTTCTGTAGACTCCCAGAAGCAGACTGAGGAAACTCTTTTCTATTCGTAGTTTGCTGAGAGTTTTTATAAAGAATGCATGTTAGATTTTATTAAGTGCATTTTTTCTGTGTCTATTGGGATAAGCATATATAGTTTATTTTAGTTTGTTGTTTTGGTGAATTGCATTGATTGATATTTGAATGTTAAACCAACTTGCATTCCAGGGATAAACCTCCCTTGGTCATGTGTATTATGCATTTTATAAACTGTTGAATTAGATTTGTAAAATATTGTTTAGACTTATTATATCTATTCTCATGAGGAATAATGGTCTGTAGTTCTTTTTTCTTTGCAATGTCTTTGTCAGGCTTTAGTATCAGGATAATGCTGGTCTCATAGAATGATCTTGAAAGTATTGTATCCTTCATATTTTTCCATTATGAAAACTAATGCAATGATGTTACAAAAAATGGGAAAGTAAGTATAAAATAAATAGCACATGGCAATAATATATATCTCAATCACAAATTTCTGTTAGTATTTTTAGGATTTTTAAAAATAGAGTTAATTATACCTTATATATAACTTGCATTTTTAACTTAAGATATCATAAATCTATATTCCTTTATACTATTTAAAGCAAAATTTTAAATGTTTGCATCATATTCTATTGAGTAGATATATTATAATCATACATTTTCCCTAATGTTGGAATTTTCTTTAACATACTGATATTATAAACATTGCTGTGAACAGTGTTTTTGAACAAATAATTTTTCCACATTTTGGATGATTTCTTTTGGATAAATACGTAGAAGTAGAATTATAGTATAAAATTTGTGCCTATTTGTCTAACTGTTACATGATTTTATAGCATTTTTATAATAAAAATAATGTCCCAGAATCCTTGAGTCATTAAATTTGGGGCAAGTGTGTTAAAATATTTAGAAGTTAAGAGACTATTCATTATATGTTCTATAATAGCAAATTGAGGCAAACATTAACAAACTCTGGAAATCCCCTCTGTATATTTACTGAGTAATTTAACCTTGGTGCAATGTATTTTTAAAAAATACAATGAACCACTTAACATTTACAATTTTGAAAATTCTGAGAATATTTTTGGAGGCCAAATACTGAAAACAGTAATGGCCACCAATATGGTTTAGTGAAAATAAATCAATAGGGCATACATTATTAAATGCATTGGGACAGTATGGTAAACTTTCTTTTGTCATGTATGGAAGACTTGTTGGAAAGTATTTTCATTATTTCCTAGATAGTCTTTTCCTTTTTTTTTAAAGGGGGTACTGGGGATTGAACCTGAGACTCGTACATGGGAAGCAGGTGCTCAAACCACTGAGCGGCACCCATTCCCCTCTAGATAGTTTTCTAAATGTGTCTCAAATAATAGAAAGATTAGTCATCATTAAGTGATTGAGTAAAATGTCTAATTACAGTTATGCCTTTCTTCTTAAGGGTGTTTTCCAAAGATGTCACAAATTTCAATATTATTTAAAGAACTTATCTCATTTTTAGATATAAAAAGATTCATGGGCTTCTGGAAATATGAAAAGTGATTAAAATAGGTTTTAAAGAAAAGGATATATGATTTTGATCCTGTTGTATATAAATCCATCTTCAAGTCTTAATATTTTAAATTTATGTCTCCACCATTTTGTTTTAAATCAAAATAATTTTCAGTAAAATTACTATGGAAATTTTGGAAGTAAAATATGTTATTATTGTAGTATTTGATGTTATAATTGATCCAATATAATAAGATCACTAATAGATGAACAATGTCTTCTATTAGAATCTTGTTAAATTTTAAAAAATCTGGCATTGCATGTTTTCTACTATAAAAAAGTCTGTTTGAAAGGCTATTGTAATGACTTTTTGTTGAAATCATGTATCTCATAATTATAGAAAAATATTTTTGTAAAGGTTAAATGGTAGGTCATTGGGCAACCATGGAAATGCTCTTTGCTGACCTCCAACCATGGGGATTACAATTTACCAAGAGCCCCAGCTGTTGCCCTCTGAAATCCATTGCCATGTCTATGCTGAAGCCACGCTTCTCTCAGACTGCTCCCAGTCAGTGCTCAATGTCATAGGAATAATAAGGCCAATGAGTTACTGAGAGACATGAGGCTAGACACCACCCAGAAGAGAGAGGGGTGAAGGAAAGGAGTGTCAGCTTGCTGGAAAAATCCCATAAGTAAAACTGCAGCAGAAGCTGTTGGCACCTATCCCCCCACCTTCGGAGCAAACAGTACTGGGATTTCCAGTCCCTGGCCAGTGGCTACAGACTGAGGGGATTGCAGGGGTCCTCTCCCCCAAGAAAAGGGAAAGGGAGGGACACAGCCTATGGCAAATTCAGATTTTAGCCAGAGAACTTGGTCTGCTGTGTCAGAGGGGTCACATACTTCAAGGCCAGGTGGGGTCATGACATTGTTTGCCCTGAGAGCCAGCAGGGAGCTAAAGATAATTTGCCTTCTCAAATAACCTCCCTACTGCCCTGGGCTGGTTGCTAAAGATGCAGAAGGAGGAGGGTGCAATCTGCCAAAGGAGATCAGCTTCTGAGAAAGTTTGTGAGGCTTGGCCTACCCTCAGGACATTACTTCTTCACAGCCTGGATGGGGTTAAAGTGAATGCATTCCTGCCTAGCCTCTGGGGTCTGAGCTGAGAGGTCTTCCAAAGAGTGCCATCTGCTGACAGAAGAGAAAGGTACATGCAAGAAGGGGAAAATAGTAATTTAAAAAATCTGATGCCTTTACTGTCCCCTCTCCAAGGACCTTGGAAACTGGCCTGCACCCCATTACTGGGTCCTTAGCTTTGAATTGAGCAGTTAAACAGGGGCAATCCTAAATATCTAGAACAAGTTGAACCAAGAATCAAAGAACAGTGGTAGCACACAGCTA
>JAQZBX010005865.1:0-37292 GCA_029593785.1 Cabassous unicinctus
GAACAACTGAACACAAACAAAGTAGACAAACTGACAAAATGGACAAATTTCCAGAAATACACACTGACCCTAGAAGAAACAGAACTCAACAAACCAATTACAAGTAATGAGATTGAAACAGTTATTAAAAACCTTCCAAACATGAAAAGTCCAGGATTAGATGGCTTCACAGGCAAATTTACCAATTACTCAAAGAAGATCTAATACCAATCTTGCTCAAATTCTTCTAAAAAACTGAACAGGAGGGAATGCTACCAAACTCATTCTATGAAGCCAACATCATCCTAATACCCAAAGCCAGACAAAGATTCTATGAAAAAAGGAAATTACAGACCAATTTCTCTCATGAATATTGATGCAAAAATCCTCAACAAATATTTGCTAACCGAATCCAAAAGAATTACATACCATGATCAAAAGGATTTTATCCCTGGTACGCAAGGGTGGTATAACACAAGAAAATCAATTAGTGTAATATACCACGTTAATGAATTGAAGAAGAAAAAAATCACACAATCATCTCAATTGACGCGGAAAAGGGATCTGACAAAACACAGCTTACTTCCTTGATAAAAACACTCTGAAAGAAGGAATAGAAGGAAACGTTCTCAACATGGTAAAGTGTGTGTATGAAAAACCCACAGCTAACATTGTACTCAATGGTGAAAAGACTGAAAGCTTTGCCCACTGTCACCACTGTTATTCAATATTGTGCTAGAAGTTCTAGCCAGAGCAATTAGGCAAGAGGAAGAAATAAAAGGCATCCAAACAGGGAAGGAAGAAGTAAAACTTCCACTATTTGCTGATGATATAATCCTATACCCAGAAAATCCCAAAATATCCACAACAAAGCTACTAGAACTAATAGACAAGTTCAGTAAACTGGCAGGATACAAGATTTTTTTTTTTTTTAAAAGATTTATTTATTTATTTACTTTTATCCATTTTTAGCCCCCATCCCCATTTTTGCTGGGTTTTTTTTTGTGTGTGTGTGTGTCCATTCGCTGGACAATTCTCTGTGTTTCCTGCCCTCTGTTCTCATTCTACTCCTTCTGTCTTCACCGGGATTCGATCCTGGGAACCTCTGATGTGGGAGAGGGGCGTCCTACCATCTGCGCCACCTTAGTTCCTGGTTTCTTGGCATGTCTCGTCTTGGCTCTTCCTTGTGTCACTCTCCTGTTACGTCATCATCTTGCTGCGTGGCTCGGCGGGGCCAGACGGCTCACCCACTCGCAGGGCCTGGTGGCACACCCGCGCATGGGGCCTGGCAGCCCGCGAGCCTTCTATATTTTTCTCTTTCTTAATTTTTACCAGGAGGTCCCAGGGATCGAACCCAGGTCCCTCCATATGGGAGATGGACGTCCAACAATTTGAGCCACATCTGCACCCCAAGATACAAGATTAATATGCAAAAATCAGTAGTGATTCTATATACTACTAATGAGCAATCTGAGGAGAAAGCCAGAAAAAAAAAATCCAATTACAATAGCACTGAAAGAATCAAATATTTAGGAATAACCTTAACTAAGGACACGAAGGACCTGTATTCAGAAAACTACAAAACATTGCTAAAAGAAACCAAGGACCTAAATAAGTGGAAGAGCATTCTGCGTTTATTGATTGGAAGACTAAGTATCATTAATATGTCAATTCTACCTAAACTGTTTTACAGAGTCAGTAACATCCCAGTAAAAATTCTAACAGCCATTTTTACAGAAATGGAAAAACCAATTATCAAATTTGGAAGAGTAAGGGGTCCCGAATAGCCAAAACTGTCTTAAAAAGGAAGAATGAAGCTGGAGGACTCTCACTTCCTGAATTTTAAGCATATTACTTAGCTACAGTGGGAAAAACAGCATGGTACCGGCATCAGGACAGACAGATTGACCAATGGACCTGAATTGAGAGTTCAGAAATAGACCCTCACCTCTATGGTAAAGGTCCTAAATATAAAACTCCTAGAAGAAAACGTAGGGAAACATCTTCAAGATCTTTTGATAGGTGGTGGCTTCTTAAACTTTACACCCAAAGCACAAGAAACGAAAGAAAAAAATAGAAAAATGGAAGCCTCCTTAAAATTAAACAAATGACTTTGTTAAGAAGGTGAAAAGGCAGCCTACTTAATGGAAGAAAATATTTGGTAACCACGTTATTCTTTACATTCTACCTATTCAATTTATCTCCTATTACTCCCCAATGTGCACCTCCCTCCACTCGGCAGACTGGTCTTCTTACAAACATTCTGTGCTCACCCCTGTCTGTGTCTGTGCCTGTGCCTTCACTGATCCCTTTGTCTAGAATGCTCCCTACCATCTTTTCTCTACCCTCCCAAATCTTACAGTGTTCAAGGACTAATTTGAATTCTACATAGTTTAGTTTACCTTTCATTGATTGTTTACTTACATGAATACCTGTAGTTCTTAAATATCTATATACTGAACTTGAAATTAGACTTTGGCTATGGAATATTTTTTTCTTAACTTTGTTTTTTAATTGGCAGAGAAATTTTTAAAAAATTACTACTTTAATGAAATGATATGCCACTTGAAATTTATGAAGATGGTAAACTCTAAGAACATCTTATCTTAGCATGTTATACTGTCTCCAGCACAGTGGACACACAAAAAGTGGTTGCAGAATGAATGAATATTGGTAACTTCAGAAAGAATAAGATAATTTCCCCCTTTACTTTTCTTCCTCACCTGCTTTAACTGAAAATGGCTTTTCCAGAAGAAATACTGTTTGTTTCCAGTGTGTTCTGGTACTCTGGGGACCCGTAGAGAACATGACCTGCATTGGTAGAGTTCAAAAGTATCTGATGAAGTACAAGATTTTTAATATCATGCTATATTAATCTACTGCATCAAATATATGCTCTGATTGCTTACAACAGCAAAATGCTTATTATCAAACACTTTCAGGCACAAAAACAAGATACACTGTACTTCACATAATTAGTTCTTATGAGGTAAGTCATGAGTACTTACCCTGTTGTGGCAATTCTTCTCAAAATATATATCAAAGTAACCAGCAATTGCCTGTTTAAAAAAAGAAAAGGAATATAAACAATTATTTAAAAAACCACACGGGCAATAATTGGTTATACAGTCTTTTAAGTGGCAAATGAAAACCCATTCAACTTAAACTTAAAACGGTTCACTACTTTTCCTGAAAAGATGATGTAAGTAAAAATCAAGTAACGTGACTTGGCTTTTTCCCACAGAAATAACATAATAAAATAAGGCTAATCAAATAATCAATATCTGGTTTTATAAGAGAAATGATCATGCTAGACTAGTGAATGGTAACGGACAACGTAGGGAGATAATCAGCCAGTCCACAGCCAATCAAGACTTGCCAACTAAGGTGCCGATATTTGAATTAAACCTTCTCAGACCCTTCAGATCTAGTCAAGTTGTCTAGTCAAAACAAATTGCACCTGCATGAGAGACCCCAGAGAGACCAGCAGAAAAACTACTCAGATATTCCCAGTTCATGTTACAAAATCATGAACAAATAAATATAAATGGCTGACTTCAAACCACCACATTTTAGAGCAGTTTGTTACACAACAATTAATAATGGAAACATACTCATATATGCCAGTTCACTTAATTTCTTCTGACCTCATCAAATTTTAAAGCAAAGTACTACAAAATTTTTGTGATGGGATGAAAGAATTTTTAAGTGTTACATACTTTTTTCTGAAAAGAAAATAACCAATAATAGCATTCAAATAAAACTATGTTTAAGCAAATACCCGAAGAAGAAACATCAAAATAATTCTATGGGTTACTGTAACAGTACGAAAAGGTCTTCAAAGTAACTGGCATACTTAGAATGAATACATAATTTTCATTATTTTTTTTTAGTTTTTTAAATAGTATTAATTTTTTTTTCACTTAAAGGAACTAAGACTGACAATCTATTTTTAAAACTGGCATTAAGTAAGTGTTAGAAATAGGACATTGATTATTGAAAAATCAGTATAAAGCTAATTTGTAGACTCTGCTGCTTTCATTGAGAATGTGAAGTTATTGATCTTGTAGGGTTAATATGGATTGGGTACAAACTAAATTCATTATTTAATCTTGAAGTTCTTTACATGTCAAATAGCAAGAAAGAACAGAATTACTGTTTATAATTCTAACATACAGAATTATAAAGCAACGTAGTTACATAACTCAATCACAGATTATCATAGAAAACCACGTAGTTAATCAGAATAGTTCTAAAACATAACTTTTCCCAGTTGATTTACTAATACTTAACCTACTCCTCCACAAACTAATTCAACTGTGTCTTAAATTTATTCCTATATACCTGTCTAGTTCACCACTATATCCTTAGTGTCCAGAGCAGTGCCTGGCACATAGTAGACAATAAATATTTGCTGAGTCAATGTGCTTATTATACATAATTCTACTACAGTACTTACTACATTACATTATAGTTAGTTTGCCCTACCAGACCACAATACATTTAAGAGCAGGGCCTATGTATAACTCATATTTCTATGCCCCTTACTCAGCAAAATATTATGTAGTAGGTTCTCAATTTTAGTCATTTAAATTTTTTAGACTTCAGTGTCTTAAATATAGCCAGCTTTATTATGTACTGGTATAATTTATTAACTAACCAAATAGCTGAACTTGGATGGAACTAATAATTTTCAGTTCTGAAAAAAATGGAGAATGTTGGGGGCAAAAATGGAGGGAAGAGTTAGAAAAGAGGATTCTTTAATTCTATATGTAGACCTACCTAAGTCTCAGCATAACCCCTAAACTACTTATGCTCAGGTTAGACCAAATCAACACAGCAAAGGCTTAGAGAACCGAACTAAAATCTGAATCACTGGCACCACTCTCAGGATTAAACTCTGAATATACCTGTGTTGCAAAGACCCAAATAAAGGGCTAGAAAACTGAACTTTGATTTGAAAAATCTGTATAAGTCTCAAGCTAGCCCCTAAACTACATATGTGTAGGAGAGAACCCAAAAAGAATAGCATTGGCTTAGGGAAAGGAACTGAGATTTGAACCACAGTCTGCCCAAACACTGTGAGACAGAACTTATGATCTGACCTTAAGTGGTTTGACTGTCTGACAAAACCAAACATCAGCTTCTCCAGGAGATTAAAACAGCATGCAGAGTCTAAACAATATAACATGCACAACATCCAGGATATAATTCAAAATTACTCAGCTTATAAAGGACTGGGAAAATTTGACCAACTCTCAAGAGAAGAGACAATCAACAGATGCCAACTCTGATATGACACAGATGCTGGTACTATAAAGACTTTAAAGCAGCAATTATAACTCTGCTCCATGAGGTTAAAGAAAACAAACAGAAATGAATCAAAAGATAGGAATTCTCAGCAGAGATACAGAAACCAATAAAAAAGAACCAAATTGAAATTTTAGGCTTAAAAATATATATGTAATAACTGAAACAAAAAAAACCCTGGCCTAAATAGTTGAATGGAAATGACAGAGAAAAAAAAAAAATCAGTAAACGTGAAGACAGATGAATAGAAATTACCCAATTTGAAGAACCAAGGGAAAATAACTAAAATTAAATACACAGAATCTCAGGGACCTGTGGCTTTAACATGTGTAACTGGAGACCCAAATGTAAAAGAGGAGGAGACTGGAGCAAAAGTAGTCTTTTAGTATTCTATATTCAATGAAAGTATCCTTCAGGAATGAAGGCAAAATAAAGACATTTTCAAGTGAAAGAAAACTAAAAGAATTCATTGCCAACACATTGCTAGAAGACATTTTAAAGGAAGTTCTTCAAGATGACAGGAAATAATGGAAGACAACTTGGAACATCAGGAATAAAGGAAAAAGACAAAGAAATGATAAGTAGCTAGGTAAATATAAAAGACTATTTTCTCTCTAAATTTCTTTAAAATAATGATTGTTGAAAGCAAAAATTATAACATCAGCTGGTGATAGTTTCAATGCATGTAAATGTAATCATAAAGATCAGTTGGACTTAATGGTATTCTGTTGTAGATATAATGTGATTCAAGCAATGGAAGAAATTACAACAGTGAGGGTGAGCCAGTGGCCACTGGAAACTTTTGGGGCAGGGAAGGGAAAAGCAGTTGTAATACAGGTGCTTTTTCAGGACTTGGGAATCATCCTGAGTGACATGACAACGACAGATATAGGCCATTTTACATTAGCATATAACATGCAGAACTGTGTGGGAGAGAGTGTGGTCTATAACGTGAACCATGGTCCATGCTTAGTGGCAAAGCTCCAGGATGTGTATATCCATTGCAGGTGATGTGCCACACTAATGAAAGATGTTTATGTGGGATGTTATGGGAGGTATGGGAGGTGGGGAACATGGAAATCCCTGTAATTTTTGTGTAACATTTATGTAATCTAAGCATCTTTTAAAAAATAAAAAAAATAACAATAACGATATAATAAATATATGTTATAAAGCAAAAAAAGATCAGTTTGGGAGGGAGGGTAAAACCCCACCAATGTATACAACTGTTTATAAAATTTGGAAGTGGAAAAAAGCTTTTTAAAGCATGGCACAAGTTAAAAACTTTTGATAAACAAAATTTAAAATTTTAGTATCAAAATTAAAAGTCAAATAACAAAACTGAGAATAAATATTTGCAACATATATAACAAAGGGTAACTGTCCTTTGTGAGGAAAGCTACTGTAAATCAATAAGAAAATCATTTAATACACCAAAAGAAAAATGAACTAAAGACAAAGCAGGAAAGTTAAAAAAGAAAAACCAAATGATTAATAAGCATTGGAAAAATGTTTGTTCAATTTAGGAAAATAAATTAAAATGAGCAGGTATAATTTTCCTTTATCATATTGGGGAAAAATATTTTTTAAAAATGATAGTATCCTGATTTAGAACTCATATGAAAAAAAGTAAAATAACTTTTCTTCAGGAAAATTTAGCAATATATATATTAAAATACTTGAAATGTTTGTATTGAAAAGAAGACACAAAACACTACATAGTATGTTTCCATTTATATAAATCTAAAATTCAAAAACAGCATAGTTGATTTATGGTATTATAAGTTAGGATAGTAGTTTTGTTTGCTACAGGGATAGAAACTGGAAAGGTTCCAAGATGGGTTTCTGGGGTGCTGGTAATGTTCTGTTTCTTAAACCAAATGCTGGGTATATGGGGATATTTGGTTTGTATAATTTCATGAAACTACACTTGTGTAGTTTTTTGTTTTTACAAGTATGCTATGTACTCAGTGAAGCATTTATAAAATATGCATATTCACTTATCCAGTAATTCTAAATATATAAAAAATTATTCTATGGAAATAATTAAGTATATTTGCAAAGAGTTAGCAATAAGATGTTAACCTTAGCCAAAATTTTCAACAACAGGAGATCAGTTAATCATAATACTGCCATATAATGGAATACCATTTGGTCATTAAAAGTAATACTGAATATACATATTTATTGATTTGGAAAAATATTTACAATATACTATCAAATGAAAAGCAGTTCACCATATAGTATATTTCAGGTATATATTATATGTTATACAAATGTAAATTTATATGTATGCATTTGGAAAGATATTCACCAAGCTACTGATGGTGGGTGACAGATCTGGAGTATTTATATTCTCTGTGCTTATCTATAATTTCTACTTCCCACAAAAAATTAACAGCTTCTGTAGTAAGTTATTTTTATTAATACTTAAGTGACCTATAACATTGCATGGAGAAGTTTTCAACTATTCCTTTTGTCACAGCTCCCCCCAAACCACTCATCTCTATCCCCCAAAGGTGACAGCAGTGTCTACCAGGTAGTAGGAACTGAACAAATTTGAAAACAAGAATGACAAGTTCCAAACTATATGAAAACATTTAAAAAATTTTAATGATTTTAGTAAGTGAATTTCGTGGGGGTCCACTTTATAATTATTCTTTATGGTATACATATGTTTTATGTGCTCCTTATATTTCACCAAAAGAATTTGGGAAAAAAATCTTAGTAAGCTAATAAAAACGTTTGTGAAGAAGCTCTAATTTTTTGTTACTACGACTTTGACAGGCCTGGGTTTAGGTCTTTTAAATGTGACTTTCAATGAACTTTACTCTCTCTGTCAAAGTCATTCAAATATGAAAGTAAACCACAAAACATAGGAAACTGAAAAGGATGACTAAAAGGCAATGGTAATAAATAACTGAACTACAACTTGACATGTGCTTGAAGAAAAAGATCAGATAGTTTAGAAGGTCTGACCACAGAATAAAATTCTCTTTTGTTTCATATTTATATCCTTTCAAGGGCAATAGGAAATGCTCTGGGGACAAAAAAAAAAAGTATTAAAATCAAACAGGAATTGTGTTTATCTGCAAAGTTGAGTTCACAATTAAATAAATGAATTTTACTAAATTATATCATATTCAGAAAATTTTTAGTTATAAACCTCCTTAGAATGAAAGAAGGGAGAATGGGTAGTAATTAATAATAATAATAAACAATGATGATGATGATGGAAGAAAAGAGAATAAAAGGAAAATAAGTGCAAACAGTGAACTTCTAAGATAGTTTAACCACCCTTACAAATTGATGATAATCCTTTATAATAACATTGAAGCACAAGGAAAATAATACAGGCATGTAGCTTTGTTGTGCATCTGAAATAGTCCTAACCATTACAAGACAGTTTCAGAATGAACTGCTCAGTCTCTTCTTTGTGCATTTCACAAAAAGGAAGAAAACAACACACATTTACTAATTGAATAATTAAAAATCTGTTTTAAGCCTCATTTTGCTTGCTTATCCTATACATATAAAGGTAAATACAGATCATCTTATACATGCTCATTTGAAGAACAATGACTTGGAATAAAAGTTAATTACTTTCTCATATATTTTGGTGTGATGTACATGATGAGTATTCCTTTAAAAAGGACACATCATGTATGTATTTAACATTTAAGGATGGCAGCCAACGAAATAAGATCAGACTAGACCTCATGAGGAAGAGGGAAATTAAAAATTATCATTATCACTATCACCTGCAGGGAGTAATTTATCATTTCTGTTCTTCACTGGTATCATGTTCCAACAGCATGTGGTTACAGCAGATACAATTAGGCAGCTGGCCACAGGAGTAGGAGGATAATGTGCTTTTGATAGAGTTTATCCAAGCATGGAGATAGAGTGCTTGTAATCCATGCAGCAGAATCACTGTAACAAAAATACAATTCACTTTTGGGTGGAGTATTTCTTTCAAAACCTTAATATGGAATTCAAAAGCCAACGGAGGATGAGTCTGAAGCAAGCAAAGAAAGATTAAGTATGCACAAAATGCATAAAAATTATTATTATAGTTTACCTCATTGCATATAAACCAACCAGATGAAAACATAAACATAAGCCATATAAGCTCCTGTATATGGGACATGAACCTAGCTAGTGATAACTGGTATTTAAACTAAGAAGACATAATCAACAAAGATGAAAATTATGAATTATGATATTCTCCCAATATTAACTCTATCTTAAATTATGGACTCTTTCTTCTTCATTAATTTTCTATTATATTCCAAAAAGTAAATTTGCATTTTTTCTTTCTTTCATGATTCCTCTAGGAAACAATACACATTAAGTGCCATATACCTCTCAAGGGATATTGCTAGATTAAGTGGTGTTTAGAAATAGACTAAGCAATATGGAAAGTAGCAAAACAGAACAAAAAAAGGTCCCAAACAATAATTTTTAAAAGGCATTTTTTACTGAAAAATTCAATATAATCAATTCTGATCTACTTAAAAGATTCCCAGATTATAACTGAAACTGCTTCTAAATTTATTTATACTTTCCCTTGTAATTCAAAATTGCTTATTAAAGTGATTTTAGGGGGGCAAAAGAGATCTCTTCACAGCCTACAACACAAGTACTAACTACAATTCTTCCTAGCTATAAACATAAGATGTTACTGTTTTATAAAGTTCAAATTTATTACTATGTACCCATATATTTCTTACTTTGAAAAACCTTTTTTTAATAGTGTAACTTACATGTGGAAAAGTGCACATAAGTGTATTTCTTGGTGAATTGTCAAGCTGAATACATCTGTGAAACTAGCACTCAGATCAAGAAACAGAACCTGCCAGAACCTTAGTAGACCCCCTCCTGTCAACCTAGTCAATCTTAGGTACCCCTCCTCCTGATTTCTAAAAGTATAGATTAGTTTTCCCTATTAATACACTTCAACATAAATGGAATCATACATCATGTAGTCTTTTGTGTCTGGCTAATTTTGCTTAATATTATTTGTGAGATTTGTCTATATCGTTGCATGTTGTAGATCGTTGCTTTTCATGATGTATTTCTCCAGTCTACTGGTAACAGGCATTTGAGTAGACTGAAGTGAGGCTTTAATGAATAGGCTGCTATGAACATTCTAGTCCATGTCTTTTGGTTACTATATGTACTCGTTGTTGGGTACTACCTAGTAGCAGAACTGCTGGTATGCACAGGTTTACCACTTTTCCTTCCTGTAATTCTGGCCTTCCATTTAGGCTCATTTTCTGTTTGCCTGAAAAACCTTTAGTACCTCTTTTAGTATGGGTTTGCTGAGGTAAATTTTCTCTCTCTTTTTTTTTTTGGTTCATCTGAAAATATTTTTATTTCAGCTTCCTTCTTAAGACATATTTTAATTGGATAGAATTCAGTGTTGGCAGTTATTTTCTTTTAGTACACAGAGGATGTAATAGAATTGTCTTGTCTTCTAGATTTCATTGTTCCTGTTGAGAAATCATCTAACAGTCTACTCATTGTTTTGAAGGTTATTCCACTCCCACCCCACGTTTAGCCCCAATACCTGCTTTGAAGATTTTTTCTTTGGTTTCTATAACCAAAGGATGTGTCTAAGTATAGATTTCACCTTTTTTTTTTTTTTTAATTGATATAATTCACATACTAAAAATCCACTTATTTAAAATGGACAATTTAATGTGTGGTTTTTTTTGGATATTCACAAAGCTGTGGAACCACCACCATAATCTAATTTTAGGACATTTTCATCATCCCGAAAAGAAATCCTATATCCATTAGCAGTCATTCTCCATTCCCACGATACCCCAGCCCTGTTTATAGATTTTCCTATCTGAACACTTCCTTATAAATGAAATCATACAAAATGTGGTCTTTCGTGTGTGGGTCCTTTCACTTAGCATATTATTTTTAAGGTTCATCCATGTTGTTGCATGTATCAGTACTTCAGTCCCTTTTATTGCTGAATAATATTCCATTGTATGGATATACCACAGTTTGTTTATCCATTCTCTAGGTGATGGCTATTTGGATTTATTTCTACTGTTTAGGTATTATGAATAATGCTACTATAAATATTTGTGTACAAATTTTTGTGTTGCCATGCTTTCATTTCTCTTGGATATATACCTAGACATGAATGGATTTTTTAATTTATCCTGCTCAGGGTATGTTGTGCTTCTTGAATTGCACCTTGATGTCCTTCATCTGTTTTGGGAAATTCTCAGCCATTATCTCTTTAAATGTTACTTGATATATTCTCACCTTCCTTTCTTTATGGAACTCCCATTAAAACATACAGTAGAACTTCTCTTCTATCCTGTATGTGTCTTGCCCTTTCCTCTGCCTTATCTGTGTATCTTTGTGTATTTCCTTTTGGATATTTCTTTCTGACCTAAAGTCCACTTCACACTTTCTCTCTACACTAGTATATGAAGATATGTTGTCAAACTCAACTTTTGTTCAGTTTTAGAATGCCTATTTGCTCCTTTTTCAAATTTGCTGTATCATTTTTCAAAAAAAAGTTTCTAGTTCTTTTGTTTGAAATTTGCAAATTCTTTCTCCTTGAACTTAGTAAGCACAGTTATTTTAAAGTCTGTGCCTGATATATCTAATACCTGGAGCATCTGGAGCCCTGTTCTTATTGCCTACTGTTTGAGCTATTCTTGATTCAGGCTGTATCTGAATCAAGACAGGTTGTCTTGTGTCCTTGTGTGACTGGTTGTCTTTTATGTTCTAAACGTTGTATTTGAAAAATTGCTTGTAGAAATAGTTTAAATGCTTAATAATTTTCTTCTAGAAAGAACTGTTTCTGCAAGGAACCTGGGAAATTAGCAAAATGAGATCACCTTAATCCAGTATCCGGGTCTGAGAATTTCCTGGGCCACCCAGGTGCCTTGCAGGCTGTGCAGTAGTCCATACAAAGGCTCATGTACCTCTGCTTTTACCCATTCCTGGGTACAGTCCTTCAGGGTTCTAATACAAAGTGATAAGGAATTACAAGGGATTTATTTTTGTTTTCCTAGCCATGTGAGGCTATCAAAAGGGCAACTCAAGTCTTGAAGCTGCTTCCTGTAAATTGGCAAATGCTTTTAGGTTAGAAGCAGTCCCAAATGTCAGTCTCATTTCTTTGAATGTCTTTCTTTTTTGAGTCTTGGCTTGGTAATGCTCTCCTAACTGTTATGTCTCTAATGCCTTCATTTTAATATATTCATAAATATTTTCCAGCCTTTTTAGTTTTTCTCAGAGTTGTTCTAATTTACAGGAACTGTTACAGGAAGCTAATTCTTCAAACTGCATTGTTCTTTCCTTCCTAAGGTGGTATTTCTGTAACATCCTCCTCTCTCCCATTCTCTATTAACTAACTCCTTCTCACTTGTTATGCCTCAGTTTAAATGTTACTTCCTCTGGCCATCCTGTCCTAATACCAGAGTGTAGATTATAATACATCCATTAAGTGTCCCTGCACCCCCTGCAATAACACTCCCCATACTCATAATGCTTTTGTTCAATGTCTATAGATCCTAATAAACCCTTACGGGCAGTCTCTCCACATCTGTGATCACCTCTGTATCCTCACGGCCCAAGCATGATGCCCGGGCATTCTAGCCAAAGAGAGAAAAAAAATGCACAAAGTTACTGAGGCATGAAATAGCCTGGTATGGTCAGAGACTCTCGGCTGTTTATAGTAGCGAACCACAGGAAATCAATAAAGGTTTGTTAATTGAGTGAACAAATAAATGAGTGACAAAGTAATATAATATATTCAACTCCTATCAGCCTTTGAGAAAAGGAAATCATGATGCCTTTTCTTCTCTTGTAACTCCCTATTTTTTCTTCAGAACTGAGATTCTGAACTACTTCAGAGACATATGTACCAACAACAATTACTCACTCCTCACTAAAATAAAGCACATGACACTAGGAAAGCTTTCTGGAAGAATTCATGCCAAAGTAAAACCTTAAAGATAAGCAGGATTATCGAGGAAGAATGAGAATAAGAGTGTGGCAGACCAAGGTATCTTTTATATGTCTCTATTGTTAAATTTTATTACAGAATACTGTATTACAATTACCTATTTATATGTTGGCCTCTCCTACAAAATGAAGGTCTTTGGGACCAGGGCTACATTTTATTCTTTGCTGCATCCACAGTGCCTAGTACAGAACCTAACACACTGTATTAGTATTCAATGCTTGTTTGAATGAAAAGCTTCAATGAAAGTTTTGAAGGTTTGGGGGTTTTTGTGTGTGTGTGCTTGTCACTTTAATACTCTTGCCCACTGCTTTTCTAGGTTTCTATTTCCTCCTGCTTTCTCACACACCGTCAGTTTTCTCACGGCTTGATACAAATGCTTACTGTTTCTATACTTTTAACTTTCAGAAAATACATTTACCTGAACAAAAGAGCAGATACACTGAACTTAAATATCATACAAGAACAGAAATAAGTCAGTTCTGTGGCTGCTTTAGAGGTTTAACATAGAAAACTATTAAACTCATTTCTGTGGGTAGGTAATAAAGCTCTACCAAATGCTATATATCTTTATGAGTTCTTAGAAGAGATGAAACATTAAAAGAAACTCTTTAATGGACAGGGAAAAGGGGGCAGGTTGGAATATATCTTACATTCCAAAAAGGAATAGGAATTTTTTTCCTCTTTTGAAAAGTGAGGTAAAAAGATGTTCAGTCCCCACCCTACCTCGAGCCCCTCTCTAAGGTATTCAACATCTGGGGTAGGAACTAAAAATCTAGTAGTGATTCATGTATGATTTTCACTTAGAAGATGCCATTTTTCAAAGAAGGTAATTACTTTAGTTGTCATAAATCCTGGCTTTCTACTTGTAATTTCAAGTGTTTGCATGATGTAAACTTTGGACACAATTAGGAGAGACAATGACTTACAATCTCTGGGGCAAGTGGATTCAGTCTGACCTACCCCACACCCACAGGTTTGGATGCTGGATGAAAGGAAGAGGATGAAAAGGAAAAAATCAGAATGAATATTCGGAAGAGTAAAATCAGCCCTTGTGGACAGCCAGAACTTCACTTGTTGAAGAAAAGGATATTCTGTAATAGTTCTGTCTGTCTTAGTGATCTAAAAATTACAAATGTGACTCTCTGCAAAACTGTTGGTAGAAAGGATTGTTTTTGTTTTGAGAAGCAGTTGATTTGCATAAATGAAGCATTCTGAAAGATCTCACTTCTTTAATATCTTCAATATTCAAGTATATGGATAGGGGTTTCATTGCTTATCTTTGCCTGTAAAGACACTAGTCTTGCAGGTGGTACTTAAGCCCACATCAGTTAGGCCTAGCCAATCCTGACAGAATGAGTAAATCACATCTTTGAAATCATATAATCTTAAATCCCTATAAACAAATAGATAAGTTAAAACACAACACAACAAACAAAACTCAAACAACCCTTTTTTTACGAATGCATCAAGATAGGAAAGTGAATGGAAACAGCAATTGGATCATTTAGTGAACATAGCTTATGTGCCAGGCATAGTACTAAATTCTTACATGTACTATATCACTTAACACTCAAAATAATACCCACAAGGTAGATTCTGGTATTATCTCAACTTTTGAGATGAAGAAACAAGTTCAGAGGAGTTAAATAACTCCTCTAAAGTCATATTGTTAAACTCGGGTTCATGAGGGCTAAAGCTTTAGTTTTTAGCCATAGTGCTACAGTACGAAGGTTAACACTTTCCCCTTAGATTTTATTTTCATCTGTTTAAAGAAAACTGATTTTTAGAAAAACCCCTCTCATTTCAAGATTGGTCTTTTCTCATTCAATCTTCTAGAAAAGAGAAAGATGGACTGATTTGGGAAAATATTAAAGTTAAGTTTTGAGACATCAGGTATATATAACAAAAACTTATTTTTCTAATTCTTGACTCATCTTTCTGTGAGGATGGAACCCTCTTGCTAATACATACATATATGTCTGGATCCATTAAGTGTTCAGGATTTTTATAAGGGCTGAATGCCGATATTCATCATGGTTTCTGCCAAGGCATAAATCAAAGGAAATCTCAATTGGGAAGATTACTTCCTTACAGGTCATTACTTCAGGTTGACTGTCTACATCAAAGAGGAAAATAACTGGTCAAACTCATTTATTATCACAATCTAACAATGCTAATTGGCAGTCTCTGATAAATCTGGGGTCTTTCCTGGCATCTCTAATCAAGTATCTATTATAATTATGATATAAACCATTTTTATGCTTTTGCTATCCTTGAGAAAGATTTTAGTTGTGCTTGAATGTGATTATTTCCCCCATAAACTTATTCTGATCATCAACATTACTGTTTCAAGTATGACCCTATACCTATCTAGAATTAAATTATGATTGTAATGTAATTTAGGAATTTCAACATTCCATTCAAATTGTCTTTTAGAATAATTTGATGTTCATGTGCTTTTTAATATAATTCAATTGGAGGCTTTAAAATCAGTGTTAATGAATTTTAAAAATGCAGAATTATTAGGAAAATTAGAGCCATTATTTGTAATATGGCTTTCAAAAGGTGAGGAGGAGCATAAATCACTAATCTGACTCTGTGGACAAATTATTTTAGTCAACTTCAGGGTTCCTCACTGTTCAGATTTTTGCATTCTCACTGACTAGGTTTAAATAATGGTTTAATTATTGCAGATGATTCCTCCTACTATCCTCCTCAATGAATATATGCCTCAAAGTAATATAAAGAGGTGGGAAAAATGACTATCCTTTAAAAAACTAAGCTTTTCTTAATGGCATGTTTCCAAGGAGAGAGTATAAATATAGACAGAAGAGTGACTAAACATAATGAATGAGTTGAAGGAATCCAGATTTTAAAAAGGTTATAAACCTTTGGGGTCCAGTCAAGAAGGTTATCCTTCGTTTTTCCCAACCCCAAAGAGTCTAAGAGGGGATAAAGTAGAAGTGTCCAAAATGGTGTAGGCAATACATAAGATACATCTGAATGTCAATCAAATATAAAACTAGGAGAACTAGATAGAATCCTTTTGAAATATGAAATAATAAAATTAATTCAAATGCAGATGATAAGTAACATATGAGGACAATCTCAGAAAATAAAAACTCTGGAAAATCCCTTAATAAGGTGCTATATTGGAAACTAATATGTAATCCATCCCTCAGTAAGTTCAACAGAGCTAGTTCTTCTAGCAAAGGCACAGATCACCATTTCTTTGGCAGGACTCCATACATATACCACAATTATTTATCTATTCTACTGTTTATGGGTTTTCCAGTTTGGAGCTTTTATGAAGAATGCTGTATCATTTTGGTGAACATATGAACCCATTTCTATTGTGTACAAGCCTAGGAGCTGAATGGCTAAACCATAGGGTAGGCATGTGTTCAGCTTTGGTAGCTACAGCAAAATTTTCAAAATGACTGGACTAATATACATTCTGATCAAGAGTGCATGAGAGCTTTAGTTCCATATCCTTGCAAAATTTTACTATCTGTATTTTCCATTATAGAAGATTTGTTTTCACTTACTACTACATTCCTAGTGCCTTGCAGCTCTTAGCACATAACTACTCTCTCTATATACTGTGTGTGTGTGTGTGTGTATCCTAAGAATAAACGAACAAATTTAAGTGTTCTCACCACCATCCTAGCCCAACTCTAAAGATCCAGACTTCACAGAAAAGTGAAACGTTCAGGACTATGCTCTAGACCACATGGTCATCCACACAAGGAAAAACCTAAAACTGACTCTAGAGATAAAATCATATAATTAGAAACACTCTCCTCTCTAAGACATAAAATTTACTTAATGAAGCCTATTAAAATATGTAACAGATGTCCCACTAAAATCTATTGTGCAAGTTAAGACAAATCTTAGTATTTCTACACAGCACAGATGTGTTTTAATAATTAGTTTCTTTAGCTGATTAGCTTTGCAAGGTCAAAATTAGGTCAATTTACACCCCAAAGTACTAAGAACTGATTTAATATGGAGGAATCAGTCTGGAATTAGCAGGTTTCTACTGTCAGAGATTTTTCAGAAGCCTTGAAAAAGGATTTAAAGAACACAATTGTAAAGAAAATGGGTTCTTCTTGGTGTCTTTTTCTTAAGCCATTAGAAAAATTTAAAGCTTAATTAAAAAGTAAAGTGAAAACAAAGAGTACTATGACTAAGGAGCCAGTAAAGTTCGCATTGCAAACATAATAAAGTTTCTTTTAATAGCATTTGCATCAGCCTCAAAAAAAAAAAAAAAACTACCCCATTAAGTATCTTACTTTGTCACTTCTCCCTCTGAGATGCTACTAGGATTGTCAAGACTTCTCTAGTGGTCTCCCTTACTATAGTAAACTATAAACTCAGCTTTGTTTTATTTTAGTGGTTGTTTTGGAAGTTGGCAGGAAGAGAGGCCTGATTCCATACTCGTGACATTGGAAACTAAGTGAAGTAGCATCCAGCCCTGACCCAACTCAACTCCTGATTAGATCAAAGAGATCAGCCTCCCACTCTAGCTGCCTGACAGGAAAACGGAAGCCCTTCTAGGGGAAAATATTACCTACTGTAGCCTATAACATTCCTATATAATGTCTAGAGTAAAATTATGAAATACGAAGAGAAACAGGAAACTGTGACCCATAATCAAAAGAAAAAAGCTACAGAAGTAGAATCATAGATGGCTCAGAGAATTAGCAAACAAACCTTAAAAGAACAATTATAAATGTTAAGGAATTTAGATAAAAAGATTGGGCGAATTAGTTTAAAAGATGAAAACTAAAAACCCTAAAAATAAATTAGAAATTCTAGAAGTAAAAAATTCAATAACTGAAATAAAATTATTTGACTATCTCATCAGCAGAAAGAACACAGATGAAGAACGAGTCAGTGAACTAAAAAAATAAGTGAACAGAAATGTTTCAAATATGAACTGGCTACCATACTTTGGTCTTTTTCCTTCAGTCTTTTTACTCTTGGAAACTGAAGAGGCTTCCTTATTTAAAATAAAATCTTTTTTGGAGACAGAAAAAGTTTTTCTCTTCCTCATGGATTCTGGACTGTAAAATTTAATTACCGACTATAACTTCTCCAGAAAACACCTCTCTTCTGTGCTTCCAGTCCCAGACCACCCTGTGCATATCTCCATATTCATATCTTTCTATTCATATTGAATAGTACCTGCCTCTTCAGGGAAGTGCTCTCTTCAGGGAAGGGAACATGTATTACTTATTTTTTTGTGCCCACAGATTCTAAACAAGAACCAGTCATAGTCAGCATTTAATATATGTTTAATGAATTTTGAAACAGATTTATGTAGTTTGATGAAATCCTAAGTAAAGACTTTATGGCAGACTTCTGGGAAGATGGTGCAGAAGTAGCTAGGCAGGGCTCAACTCTCTTACAAAAATAATGGAGGAAGGGCAAAAAGCTGTCCGAGGGAGCTGCTTTGGGGACCTACAGCTAGGAGAGTGCTGTGCATTGTTCAGGAGGGAGAGGGACAGAGAGACAAAGAAGCCAAAACGTAAACTGTGAGTTACTAGCCCCCACGGCTGGAAATGGCACTCATCCTCCATCCTCAAGACAAACAGCCTGAGTAAAACCCGTGGCTCACTGCAGCCTACTGAGAAGGGAACAGGCGTCTTCCTCCCTGGGAAGATAGAGGGTATGACAAAGGGCAGAGAGTGGTTTCTCTTCAGTGAGTTTGGCTAGTAGAGCCTGCTTTCAATCTCAGTTCTGGCCAAACCATAATCACAGGAAGTGGGTAAAAAGACACATATTGGTGAAAAGATTTGCTGGTGAGTGCCATCTGCTGGCAGGTTGGGAAACAGCAGAAAGAAAACTGCTTTTTGGAGTCTCTCATGTCCCAAACCCCTTGGATCAGGTCTGTGCCCCATTAGTGATTCCTTGCTCTATTTTGATAATTTAAGCTGGGCAACTTTAAAGACTTAGAATAAGTTGAACCAAAAGTCAAAGATGAGCTGTGAAACAAACCACTAGGCAAGAGAGAGAAATTGACAGAGTAAATTCACCAGCATAATCAGATGCCTTGACATAAAAAAATTACAAGCCATACTAAGAAACAGGAAGATATGGCCCAGTCAAAGGATCAAATAAAAAATCCTGATGAGACACAGGATTTAAGACAACTAATCAATGATGTTCACACAAATCTCCTAAATCAATCCAAGGAGTTGAAGGAAAATATGGCTAAAGAGATAAAGGATATTAAGATGACACTGGCGCATAAATAACAATTTTAAAGTGTGCAAAGGAAAGTAACAAAGCTTATGGGAATGAAAGACAAAATAGATGAGTTTAAAAATATATTAGATGCATATAAGAGCTGATTTGAATTGATGGAGCGTGTGTAGCTCAGTGGTTGAATATCTGCTTTACATGTAAAAAATATATATTAGAGGTATATAACAGCAGATTTGAAATGGCAGAAGAATGAATAAGTGAAACCGAGGATGACAGAACACCTGAATTTGAAAAGACAGGAGAGTAGACAGAAAAAAGAATGGAAAAAATGAAGCAGGGTCTCAGGTAATTGTATGACATCATAAAACACACAAACATACGTGTTATAGGAGTCCCAGAAGAAGAGAACAGAAAAGGAGCAGAAAGAATATCTGAGGAAATAATGAACAAAAACTTCCCAACCCTTATGAAAGATATAAATATCAATATCCAAGAAGGGCAATGTACCCCATTCAGAATAAATCCGAACAGACCTACCACAAGAAAACTACTATTCAGAATGACAAATACTGGAGATAAAGAGATTCTGAAAGCAGCAAGAGAAAAGCAATGCATCACAAAAGCAAACCTTGAAAAGATTAAGTACCTCCAGAATGAAACCATGAAGGCAAGAAGTGTATGAGGTATTTAAGGTACTGAAAGAGAAAAACTGGCAGCCAAGAATTCTGTATCTGGAAAAAACTGTCCTTCAAAAATAAGGGTGAGCTCAAAGTCTTCACAGACAAACAAAAACTGAGAGAGTATGTTAACAAAAGACTGGTTTATAAGCGATACTAAAGGGACTGCTACAATCTGAAAGGGAAAGACAAGGGGAAGAGACTCGCAGAAGACTATAAAAATGAAGATTATTAGTAATGGTAACTATATGACAACGGAAAGCCAAAGGATATAATGGATGAAGTAAGTAATGCCTTTACAGTAATAACACTGAACGTTAATGACTGAACTCCCCAATTAAGACATCGACTGACAGAATGGATAAAAAAAATATGAGCTATCTATATGCTGTCTTGTACAAGAGACTCACTTTAGATGTAAGGATACAATCAGGTTGAAAGTGAAAAGTTGGAAAAAGATATTCCACACAAATAGTAATCAACAAAAAAGATGTGGAGTACCAATACTAATATTGGACAAAATAGATTTTAAATCCAAAACCGTTATAAGAAATAAATGAAGTCATTATATATTAAAAAAATGTGCAATTCACCAAGAATAAATAATTTTAGTAAGTATTTATGCACTTAATCTGGGTGTCCCAAGATATATAAGGCACACACTGGCAAAACTGAAGGGAGAAATAGATGTCTCTACAATAATATTTGGAGACATCAATATACCACAGCTTGAATAATATGATAAATGAGCTAGACTTAACAGACATTTATAGAACATTACACACCACAAAAACAGCAGGATATACATTCTTTTCAAATGCCCATGGATCTTTCTCTAGGATAGACCATATGTTGGGTCATATAAATTTAAAAAGATTGAAATTATACAAAGCATTTTCTCTGATCATAATGGAATGAAGCTGGGAATCAATAACAGGTGGAAAAAGAGAAAATCCACAAATATATGGAGATTAAACTTAACACACTCTTAAATAATCAGTGAGTCAAAGGAGAAATTGCAAGAGAAATCAGTAAATATCTCGAGACAAATGAAAATGAGAATACAACATATCAAAATCTATGGGATATAACACAGGCAGTGCTGAGAGGGAAATTTATAGCCCTCAATGTTCACATTAATTAAGAAGAAAGCTAAAATTAAAGGCCTAACTACACACCTGGAGGAACTAGAAAAAGAATAGCAAACTAATTCAAACCCAGCCAAAGTAAAAAATAACAAAGATCCATGCAGAAATAAATGAAATTGAGAACAAAGTCATAAGAGGTTAAGCAAAACTACAAGATAGTCTGCTGTTTCCATTTCAATCCATGCTCATCTTTAACTTAGCTATAGTAAAAGGAAAATGCCTAGGAAAAATAAATATTCTTTGCTAATAAGGTTTAAAGAGTTATTAAGGAATGTTTGTGCAAACTGAAAATTGCTATACCAGTCATTCCAATGCATGCTAACAGAAAGGCAGAATGAAAGAAAATAAATTACTATGCTGAAATTAAAACAAAAAAATGACTACTTTAAGGGAAGATGATGTATCAAGTAAAATTTTTCACTTGTCAAAAATAAGTACATAATATATGTGCACATCTAATCCGATAAAACCATCTTAAGTTTTTTCATTTTTAAGGTAAACAATTCATTTGTTATACAAAAAGTATTAAAAGTCATTTCATTTAAACCTAGCATTATGAAAGAGGATGCTAGTTGACAATAATGAATTTTTCTCTAGCCCTCTGATCCTGGAAAACAGCAACAGTGAAAGAAATCCCCTACCCTTTGTGTTCCAGGAAAGTGCTTACTATACAGAAATATGTCTCCCCATATGACTTAGATAAGACTCTTGAATAACTCATGTCGAAGCCAGACACATGCCAATTCCTCTTCTTTGCCTCATAAATGATTAGTTGAACTGTTGTCCCCACTGATCAATAGGAACAAAACGCTTGTTAACTGAACTTGGTTAAGTTTTTCTCCTTCCTCTAGGCCTCCGTACTCTGACCCTCAGCCTGAGCTAGCATATAACCCTCCTTAACAACCCCTCCTGAGAATATGCTGGCCTCAGGATAAAATAGTCTCTGACCTGCTAGAGATCACACCCACCCTTTCATCCTATTTTCCCATACTCGGTTCTTTCCAGTCTTGTTTACTGTCCCCTATAAAGGGCAAACCCTTTTGCCTAACCCTTGAGAAGCTTGCAGATCTCATGGTTGGACAGTTCTTCCTATTGCAATAGCCACCCTCCTCCTATTCCAACAGTCCCTTTCCCCTCTCTTGCAATAATTCTTTTGAATAAGACTTGGTAGGAGAGGTGCAGAAGGAGCTGGCAACGCCCCAAAGAGCAAAAGATAGTTGGAGTAGACATGGGTGGAGAGTTAGGACTTGCAAATAATGAAAACCTAAAAATGCAATAGGTCAAGAAACGAAAGGACAAATACTGTATGATTCCACTTAAAAGAAGCATCTAGAATAGGCAACTTCACAGAGACAGAGTAGACTGGAGGTTATCAGGGACTGGGGCAAGGGGGAAATGGGGAGTTGCGGCTTAATGGGTACAGAGTTTCTGTTTGGGGTGACAAAAAAGTTTTGGAAACAGTGGTGATGGTTGTACAACATTGTAACATTATGAATGCAATTAATGCCACTGAATGGTACAGTTAAAAATGGTTAAAATGGCAAATTTTATGTTTTTATATATATATATAACTACAATTTAAAAAGTATAAAAAACCTCAGAAAAAATTAGGCCACAAAATCTTAACCATGTCAGGCTTAGAATAAGTATGCTGGTTAGGAAAGGAGGTTTTCAAGAAATGTAAATGCTTAACCAAACAACTATAAACTTACTCTGAAAAAGGATGGAGAAAATGTTTCAAAGATTTATTTTTATTTCTGCTACTTCAAGTTGATGGGATATATGTGACTTATTTCTCCATATAAATCTGTTCTGTCTCTGAGGAAGAGACTATTTTGATTTCATACATTCTCTTGTTCCCTCCCTACCAACAATTGCTAGACTACTGGCCAAAAATAAACTTTACAAATCTATTTCAAATGCAACATGTTTGAGATTTTATAGATCTGTTTCAAGTGCAACATTTAGCCTGGTCCCCTCTAAACATAGAATAGCTTATACATAGTTTGGTTTTTTTTCCTATGGTTCTTTTAATTGTTTGTGCAACCTCACAAAGAAGGTTTTCTGGGTCAGGAAAGAGTAAGGGTGTTTTATTTCACAAGTAAAACATTACAGTGATTTATTTATTTTTCTTCACCAGTAAAATGGGGATAATATTAGTACTCACCTCAAATGGTTATTGTGAGAACTAAATGAAACAATGCTTTAAAGTGATTACCACATTGCTTGACATGCAAGTGTTCAATGACTGTGAGTTCTTAACATTATAGGAAGAAAACTTATATTAAGGGCATTGATTTAACAGAATAATCTCAGTAAAGTTAACATTCAGTGCTAAAATTTGTATCTTTAGTACCTCACACATATTCAATAATTATGGTCTGAAACAATAGATTTCTCTGAGGTGAGTTATAGAAATATGTTACTCAGCAGTGACCAGACATATACAAGTCCACTCGCAACCTCCCGCCACCTTCCTCCCAAACCTTAGGTTTGACTCAGTCCAAAACAGATGACTTTTATATTCAAATCATTCAGCCATGTTGGGAATGAAAATGTAAATCTAAAAGGTACTTTAACATATATAAGATAATTTTAATTTTTATTCATTTTTCTTATGGAAATCTGACTATATATAGCGACAAATGCAGCCAAGTACCTGTTTGAGAGTTTTGGTATTGTTTCTTAATACTAAAATTTTGATTATATTCTTTGTATTAAAACAGATTTTACTGTTTTTGTGTGTGTGTGTTTGCTAGTTTACTCTTGTAAGTAAACAAAGTAAAACTAAGACCATCAAAAGATAAATACAGTATCCTGTAATACAAAGCTTCTTGCACTGTACTCCAAATAACAGTAAATAGAAAACAATTCTATATATGTTTTATGAAACTCTTTCTGTAGCATAAAATTACTGAAGCTAAAACTATTTTCCAAGACTTACTGACAGCCAGGGTTCCATATGACCTTGGTTTAGTCAAGCAGATGCACCAAATGAAAATCTGGAAGGAGGAACTGACCACAACAGTGGCCAGATGCAGTAGGGTCTATAAGGCCTGTGGTGGCAGAGACGGCTCTGAAGTAGGCCAGTTCAAAGGTATGGTTCCAAAAGTTGTTTCTAGAAGTTCAAAACAGAGTCTGTTCCCCCTCAGCTCTCCCAGTGTCTCTGGGAAGTATCTTATTCCCTTTAATAAATCCCTTTCTGCTTAAAGCCTATCTGGATTTTGTTATCTGAAACTAAGAACTCTGACTAATAAATCAGAAAATAAAGAACATTTCAATAAAAGTCAATAAACTCATCTGTCTATATAAAGTTCAAAAATATGCACAAAAACAGACAAGCATAGTTGTTGAGGTCTTGATCAGAGGTTTACACCTACTCTTATTTGATTTGAAGATCACTGAAAGCATATTTGAAAGAATGTTATTTAATGATACTAGTGATATAACCAGGAATTCCTACCTAAGAAATCCCTTAGACATTAATAAATTTTTGTTAATTAAGATGGTCTTTATTTAACTCTCAAGGATTAGCAATATCAAAATACAGAGTAAGTCTGGGAGTTAAAGCTTGTAATTTCAATTGACCAAATAATTTCAATTACTAAAAAACAGAAGTAGAAAATTTCAGGGAAATGAATGAGGAGAGCAAAATTTTGCTTTTCATCAGTTAAATAAAGAATATAATGGGTGCCCCCAAATCACAAATCTGGAATCTAGATATCTAACTTTTAAAAATTATACAATCAACTTCACCTAGAAGAATTCCTCAAAACATAAAGCACATTTTTTGTTAAATTCACTTGAACATAAAATAATTCCTGGATCAAAATGGACCAAAACAATTTTAAAGATGCCACAAAGTCTTTTGTATGTCAACCTGAACAAAATATTTAAAAGAATCATGTTGAAAAGTCAAAGTTAACATGATTATAATTTGCTTTATACACAATTTCTGAGAATAAAATTTTCAGAAAAATTCTATCTTTAAGATATTAGTCTTTTAATAACTAATTTTTTAATAATATAATTATTCATACCACTACCAACTATGTAAGTTCATGTTGAATAAAGGCCCATATTTTATTAGCATTCTAATTCTCCTGATAAAGGTAAAAACTTATCTTAATATAAATATACATTTAGAAATTCTCTAAGAAACAAAATTTTTAAAAATAATCTAATATTTCTGGCTACATTCTAAGAGATTACTCATTAATCTGTAAAGCAAGTCTTTAAGATAGAAAGAATTATTCTCATTTTACTTAAAGCACAATTGAACAATCTCAGGCACATATTATTTAGGTAACTTGAACAAGTGGAAGAAACAAATCTGACTGACTTTTCTACATACTTTTTAAAAATTATTATTATACCAGGTTAATTGTTTAAAGAAAGGTAAATCACTATTAGTGTCTTAATCACTTTTCATACATGATTATAAAATATTCTACCCAAATAAACATCTCATATTTCCATCTAAATTAAGTGGTAAGAGTTATTGGTAGGGGTAAGACATGAACTTTTGCCTTTGAAGTAAACATTGAGGGTTCTCAATTAATTATATAATAGAGATTAATGGAAAATCTATAAAGAAAAATCATTATGTAAACATGGTTTCCTATTATCTTCTCTACTGAACAAAACTAACTTTTTTGAGGTCTACTGACCTATTAAAATAGATCTGTTCAATGATCTAGTAAAGGCAAAGATGGGGCTGTCAAAGACGATAGTCTTTTCCATTTATCACAAGCCTGGTAATTAATGCATTAGCCTGCCAATCAGCTGCACTGCTAGTGAAATCATAAAAGCAGAATGAAATAGCTTACCGTGCATATGGATGTCTTTGTGATTTTCAGGGTAAAATCTGAAGAAAACTCCAAATCTGAGATAGATGTTGTATGGCAATCTATGTGCTAACCATTAAAAAGAGGGGAAGGACAGAGTTTAGTAAAAACAGTGGAAAAAAACATTACTTTTTTGAAGCAAAAAAGGACTACTACAAAACAATGTTTCATAAACCTTAGTCACTCAAATACCATTTTTGGGAGTGTTTCCAAATCTGAAAGCCACTAGCATTATCATTTAATTTTCCCTTAAATCAAATTAGTATTTTCACTTTGGCTTGTCATAAGCAATAACACGTATCAAATCACAGCTCTGATGTGCTACTCAAAGTTTTCTAACACACACTAAAATAAAGACATAACTATATGTATTCAAATAAGGAAAGGCTTTTCTTTGTTCCATTTAATATCATTTTGTATACTACTAGTCACAATTTAGGGGAATAGCTATAAATTATGTGCAATAGTCAATATTTTTATAGAAAAGTCTACTTGAAAACATATGCTAATGAAAAGGACAAACCGTTTTCTTTCAGAATTCATTTTTTGTAAATGCATATAGAGCTAAACTTGTTAGATATTTGGAAAAACCACAATTAGGAAAAACCAAACAGTAAAACCAACTATAAAGATTCAACTCAGGAAAACAAATATCCTTATTTTCCTATTCTGCCCTAATTCAAATTCTTCTCCATTTCACTCTTGAGAGTGGATGGAATTATCTTTCAGCTACAGCAGTCTGATCAGAAGTGAGCTGTA
Source organism: Cabassous unicinctus (assembly GCA_029593785.1). Taxonomy (NCBI): domain Eukaryota; kingdom Metazoa; phylum Chordata; class Mammalia; order Cingulata; family Chlamyphoridae; genus Cabassous; species Cabassous unicinctus. The sequence goes on from JAQZBX010005865.1 coordinate 26,936, forward strand.
AAGGTTGTCACCAGCTGATCTGCCATGAATAGATTATTATCCAGTGGACACAATTCAGACCCAACATATGACTATGTACCTAATGCACTACACTATTTAAACTAATTTGAGAAAAATTTTAAAAATTTACAAGTAGTGTTCTTCTATTTGTAGGAGGACTGGAACGCACAGAACAAACTATATTTGCTTAAACGCCAAAAAAATTAATTAATGTTAAAAAAAGAAAAGGTAAGGAGTGGATGTGGCTCAAGCAGTTGAGCGCCTGCTTCCCACATGGTAGGTCCCGGGTTCAGTTCCTGGTGCCTCCTAAAAACAAAAAAACAACAAGCAAACAAACGGAAAAACAACTTAGGGGAGCTGATATGGCTCAGTGGCTCAGTGGAAAGGGAAAGGGAAAGGGAAATGGAAAGGGAAAGGGAAAGAAAGGAAAATAAAAGGTATAATATGTTTTTTAAACAACTTCACTTTTCAGTCCCAAATTTTCTATTAGAACTATTTAATCCTGGCAGTTTTTGGCATTAAGCAAAGAGATCACTAGAGAGAGAAATGATTCCCTCCTCCCCATGGTTCAGCTTTCTCCTCAACCTTAAGGCTCATCTGGCTATAACTTTACTTTTATAACCTGAACCAAAGAGTCCAAATAAATCCCTAAACACTCACTATCAGTATACCACGGCACTGGATAGTCCCATAAGCATGAAAGCTGGCTGTATTTTTTTTCCTTAAAAGCTGAACGCAATTTTAATTAGTTGGCTTTTGTTTAGAAACATTACATGTCTATTATTCTATGCTAATTTTTCATACTTTAGCCATTTAACTTTATGCAGAGAACAATTATTGATGTTATAGCAGTAATAGTGTGACTAAAAACAGAAGACACTATCCTGATCCTAGAAAAACACTTATTTATTTGATTGTCTAGCTGAAATAGATGAATTAAGGAGTTTTTAAGAAAGCAATATGACTTTTCATTGCAAAGTTATTCCATGTATATTCAACACAGCAAAATTCACAATAAAACTAGAGAATAGCATGATTAAAAGTAAGATAATAAAACACAAAAGGAATTAACCGAGAAATCTGAATATAGTAGGGTTTTAGTTCTGTGGGCAGAATCACTGTAATTATAATTACTTAATCTGAAAAGGCTGGAAGCAATCTGAATGAGAAAAGTTAAACTGTGGAATACCTGCTAGGAATGAACAATCTAGCTGTAAATGAGAGGCTAGAATAAAGCCAAGGGGTAGTGATGAAGCAGAAATGACAATACAGCAAGACTTTTGCCTAAACTAAACCAAATTAAATGATTCAACCTGTTATGTTAGGTCTCAAAAATTATAAAAACGTATATAAGGAATTTAAATATAGAAAGAGAATTGATTGTAAAGGAGTGAAATAGACAACTGGTAAATATGACCTCAGTGTGTTTTAGACTGATTGAAATTGGAAGAGTAATTACTATTTTGAAGGCTCATATATAAAATCAATATATTAAATACAAATACTGAAATTACAAATGAAAACTAACAAAAATGGCGATACTGCCAAAAAATAAAATTGGTAAAACACCTACCTTAATACCACAAGGGTCTGAAACTATAGTTTTTGAATCTAAAACTTCTACAACAGCTTCTGGAATAACTGCTTTCTTCATGCAGGACATGTTGAAGCCATAGACATTATCCCAAAAGGCAATTCTGTCAGCATGTTTATTCACATCACTCACTGCTACAAGGCTGATGGTGCAAATGTCAGGGTAGACTGTAACAAATAAAATGACCAATACGTTAGTGTTATCTCCCTGTATTACAGAACAGTTAATATTAGTTAAATAAAGGCTAAATATACTAGGATTTCTATGATTACTAGCAATAGGAAAGAAAAGTTTCCTCAAATCAATGAAGGTGTAAATCAGGAAAACCAACCAAGTTGTTTTCTTGGAGCTTCTTTGAAAAATAGTTATCTATTATCATTGTAGCAGTTTGATATTGTTTAGGAATTCCAAAAAGAGACACTGGATTATGCTTGTAAACTGGTCTGTTCCTCTGGGCATATTAGATTGTTTTAGGTTCAGAGGTTTCACTTTTACTTGATCAAATTAAGACTGGGGTTTTGATTCAGCCACATCAGTAGGATGTTGAGCCCCTAACCCCTTTGTGGGCAGGGACTCACAGAGAAAACGACATGGCAGAGGAGTGAGTTTGGAGTTTTGATGCTGGAGCCCCGGGGAATAAACACACAGGAAGAAGAACACAGAGGAATAGAGACAGCTCCACAGACACGGCAGAAGCCCCGGAAAGAGAGAGAGCCTGAGAGTCTACAGCTGGCCTTGTGGAGAGACCAGAGCAGCTGAGCCCTGAAAGAAACGAACCCAGGAGAGAGTGACATTTAGGAGGAAGAGGAAGGCTGAACCCTCGCAGACATCACCTACCATCTTGCTCAACACATAGCAAATGACTTTGAGTAACGAAGTACCCCTTATGGTACCTTGAGTTGGACTCTTTAGGACCTGGTAGCTGTAAGCATCGACCCCAAATAAATACCCTTTATAAATGCCAACAGAGTTCTGGTACTTTGCAACACCACCACTTTGGTTAACTAATACAATCATGATGGTCATAAAATAAAGATTCCAATTAGAGGTACCCATTACAATAATTAAAATAGGATGATATAAATTTAAAAAATCCTGAGATGAACATATTTATAATATTAAAATTCACATGATGCTGACTTGTTAAAAAAAGGTACTTTACTCCTTTGAAGCATGCAGAAAGAGACAAATTGTTTAAAAAGATACAGAATGTAAAAAATCATGTGATGGACTTTTACAATTGTGTAGAAGAGTGATTTGCATTATGCTCTCCAACTTTTAAAAGGAAAGATTTATGAGAATCAATTATATGCCAGAAAAGCAATTCTAATTTATAGATGATGGATAAGAACATGTCTCTACACTCTAGAAACTTGTATCTAGACAGTTTGGACAAATAAATGGGCAATTATTTGTGAGGAAAATGCTATGAAAAGGGAAGTAGAGAGTACAATTTATGGGGGCTCACAACAAAAACAACTAATTCAGATTGTCTGGAGCAGGGGAACATGAGTATTACGTAAGATAAGAACCAAAGTCCAAGTAAGTTAGGAGTTGGGAGGAATGCATGTTCCAGGCAGAGGGAGCAACATGCATAAAGGGTCAAAATTAATAGATGGAATGGCTCATATATACTCCAATTTGAGATAAACAGTGAGATATAAGGTTAGAGGGTTAAGTAGTGACCAAAGAATTCATGGCAGAGTAAGCCACTTTAATAAATTGGATTTTATTCTAAGAATAATGAAAATACACTAGGGCAATGCTGTGGGAATAGAAAGAAGATATGTTCAAGGGGTATTTAGGAGGATATCTGGGTTAAAGCTATACCTCTGGGGACCTTGTACATATAAAAGGTCTCCTAGGGAGAGTACATGATGAGCACCAGAATTTAAAGGATGCGCAGAAAAGGAGGCTGAGAAGAAATGGCTGAGAAACTGGGGCAACAAAGCAAGAAGAAAACCAAGAGTAAGTATTATGAAAGCCAAGGGAAGAGAATGATTCAGGAATAAACTCTCTACTAATAAGTAAAGGTCTTTATGACAAAAAAACCTTACAAATAATATTTTCTTTTTTTGACTAATAAAAAAATTAATTTGTCCTTCAAATATTTCAAATTCCACATTTTGGGAATTCATGAATTAAAATATAAACCACATTTTCCCATATCAACAAATTGAGAGCAAACATAAATGTGCTGAGAATAATTCTAAGTCGTTAAGGTAGGATTAATACAAAAGAAATAATCCTACAATTCTTAACTAACTTTCAGATTTAAACAGTAGGGAAATTACCCTCTCCTTCTTCCAAACTTTGTTTCCATCTACAGCTTTGGCAATTTTATTATTCAGTAACAGCAGCAAGACTATCCTCCAAATTAGCCCATGACAAGACCTGTTGGCATCAAAGCAATTGTTTCTACCAAATCTGACTTATGAGATACCGTGAAAAAAAAAACTATGTAACAGACAAGGTTGTTTCTCAAGACTCCCCTAATGACACGCATGAGGACGATGTCTGTGGCAGTTTGATATTATTTATGAATTCCAAAAATAGATATTGATTATGCTTGTAAACTTGTCTGTTTCTCTGGGTGTGATACCCTTTGATTGTATTGGATTCAGCTGAGATGACTCTGATTAAATTATGTTAAGATTAGGGCTTTGATTCAACCACATGTCATTAGGGTGTGCAGGGTTGAGTCCCCGCCCCCCTGATGGGCTATACAGGCAGATACTCAATCAAGAAGGCAGAAGAAGAAGTAGATATACAGAGAGGACACAAAGAGGAAGAGAGACAGCTCCATAGACACAGAGGAGAGAAGTTGATCCTGGGGCCCCAGAGAAAACTGAGCAATTCACCTGATAGTCTACAGCTGGCTTTGTGAAGAGAACAGAGCAGCTGAGCCAGAAAAGAAAGGAGCCCCAGAGGAAGAGAGATGAGCCCTATGCCAGCCTACAGCTGAGATCCAAAGAAGCTGGGACCATGGAGCCTTAAGAGCAAAGAGAAAGGCTGAACCCTCACAGACATTGCTGGCCATCTTGATTTAACATGTGGCAACAGACTTTGGGTGAGAAAATACCTATTATGGAACCCTGAGTTGGACTATTCAGGGCCTTGTAACTGTTAAGCTTTTACCCCCAATAAATACCCTTTATAAAAACCAACAGATTTCTGGTACTTTGCATCAGCACCCCTTTTGGCTGACTAATACAGTGTGCTAGCTGCACTGGGCTAGTTCCTTGCCATGCAAGCTGACGTACTTCTGAAACCCTCTTCCTCCACAAACAGGTTAAATTTTCTGATGCATAAAAGTTCTTCAAATTAACTGATTTACTATTGAAAATGCTGACCCAGAAAGAATATCAGGTATAGGAAAGTATGTTTAGTTTCTTGAAGTAAGGTGAAAAACACAGAAGAAACAGAAAATTCTGAAACAAATTTAGATATTTGGATAACTTCCCAATAAATCCATTGAGTAACTTGACAATCATAGAAGCATTCCCACATTATGCCCTGTAATTTCATCCTTAAAGCATGTGATAAGGGTATATGGGCTCAGAGGTCAGCAAACATTTTCTGTGCAGTAAATATTTTAGGATCTGCAGGCCAAATGGTTTCTCAAAATGACTCAACTCTGCTGTTGCAGCATGAAAGCCGCCATAGACAATAGGCTTTAATGTTAATGAAAGTGGCTATGTGCCAATAAAACTTTATCTACAAAACCAGGCGGTGGGCCAGATACAGGCACCCCTGATATAGATGAGGGAGAAATGGATGAGGTCATTATCAGGGCTGCCACATTGTACAGCTTCAGGGCATGCATTTCATACTGTAGTCTATGGGAACTGAATATCCTCCAGAGTTGAGCAGTGCACATTCAAGTTACTTAACACAGTTCATAAAGTTATTCCATGTTAGAACGTTATTAAAAATACTAGGGGAATTTTAAAAACGCCATTAGTTTCTCCATCAGGGATATAATACATGAGTCAAATCCAGATTGCTGCCTGTTTTTATAAATAAAGTTTAATTAGAACACTTCCACTCATTCGTTTACATATTGCCTATGGCTACTTTGGTTACAAGAGCAAAGTTGAGGAGATGGAAGAGAGACTGTAGTATGGAGCACAAAGATGAAAATATTTACTATCTGGCCTTTCACTGAAGAATTTTGCTGACCTCTGCTTTACATCAAGCAATCTGATATACTAGTAATACCAATAAGAAAAAAGGATAACTTATTTTATAAGGAAAAACTACAACTTAAGAAACGAATCCAAAAACACAGTTTTGGAAATATGATGGTAAGAAGAAGCAGCAAACTAAAGTGGAATATGATTTTACTTTTTCTAGGGTTGAGGTATACTTTTAAGCTAATTATATTTTCCAAAGATACAGAAAATCAGGTTTTTGTATTTGCTAGAATTTAGAAATGAAAAAATTTTGTAATCTTTAAGGTAGCAGGATCTATAAATATTCATTAAGGATTTGTAATCAGTGTTGTAAGTCAATCTTCTATTCCCATCTTTTTGCAACTGGCTAAAATTTTGGGTCATCTGCCAAAATCCTCACTAACCCTTTACCTTCACATTCTGACACATTTGTCATTTGATTTTTGTCAGAAAGAAGCTATAATTGAATAATTATTCCTTCTTGTAGGTGAAATTAACAAAGTGCTGATTGGACAAAAGCAAGCTCTTAACAGATCATTTATAAATTCATGGCTTTGACATCTGTGTCCTTCTCGATTCACTGCCCAGAATTCATTTGTCAGTAGAACAGCTCACATGATGAATAAAGATGGGAAATCCTTTATTCCTTAGAAATGCCTACAAACTTTCAGATAAAAGGATAAGACTTTGCTGCATATAGAAACAATTCCTAGTAAACACTAGCATCCCTAGTTGTATATAAATAACCAGAGAGTAAAAGGTTTAGAACAAAAGGAGAAAAGATGAATCAAAATAATGTTTCTTCCTACAATATAAGCATTTAAAAAAAGGTTCACCAATCATGAACCTATGAAAAATGTAAAGATTTTAATGAAATAAGTGTCAATAATAGCAAAATATTTGATATGGATAAAGGCAAATGTATACCAAACCAGATGTTTTGGGAGTTGAATAATCTAAAAAAATAATTTCCAACTTATATAGTAATGGTGTCGTAAAAAATTAAGTATATATTTATTTGGAAATTAACACCTACCCTTATCTCACACCATATACAAACAATTACTTAAAATGGATTGTAGACCTAAATGTAAAAGCTAAAACTCCAAGAAGGAAACATAGGGGAAAAAAAATCTATGCAAAGCAAGGCAGATTTATTAGATATGACATTTTTCTTAATGTGAGACTGAGCACATGTTTATGATGATCTGTATTTCCTTTTCAACTGTTATTCATATACTTAGCCCAATGTTTTATTGGGTTTCTGTACTATTTATTTGTAAGAGCTATTTATACTACTTATATGTTCAGTTTAGCTTTTTGTTGGTGACAGGAATTTAAAATATATATATTTTTTAGTTTGTAGTTTTTCTTTAGACATTGCTTATGGAGTATTCTGCTATTTAGAAGCTTATTTAGATTTAACAAATTTATAATCTTTGCTTTTAGAGCTTCTCATTTTATTTTAAAATATTCCCTACCCACCCACCCACAAAAATAAAGGGATACAGCTACTTCCTTCTAGTATTTTTACCGTTTTGCTTTCTTGCATCTAATCTTTGACTTGTTTGAAATTTGCAGTGTACAGTTCATCATGTACATTAACCTATTTTTTTTTTTTAAACACAGAGGGCTATCCAATTGTCACAACATAATGTACTACAGGTAAATCATTTCCTCAAATATGCCATATATAGCTGGATCCATACCCAGGATTTTCTATTCTGTTTACTCATTTGTCCAGTCAAGAACCAATAATATACTGTTTTAATTATTGAGGCTTTATAATGTGTTTTGATATTTGGTAGGGCTATTCTCTTCCTCAGTGCCCTTCTACTTCAGAGTTCCTTGCCATTCCTGTTTGTTTAGTTTTCCATATAAATTTTAAAATCAGCTATTTAATAAAATAAATAAATAAATAAAAACCTGTTGGCATGGACTACATCACCTTTAGAAACTTAAAAAATTTCAAACACATAATAAAAAAAATAGGGAAGAGTATAATTAACTCATATTTACCCTCTAGCTACAGAAATTGTCAAAATTTTTAAATTGTACTACATTTCAGGTTAACTTTGGGAGAACTGACACCTTTATGGCATTGAGTTTCTCTATACAAGAACATGGTATGTCTTTCTATTTATTTAAATTTTCATGTATTCTTCAGCAGTAAAGGTGTCTTCACATAAGTCCTGCCTATTTCTTATTATATTATTTTGTACCTCTATAATATACTAAGTTCTTTTATTATATGTGATTATTTTTCAGTTGATTCCCTTGACGTGTCCATGTTCAAATAATACAATCTACAAATAGAGTTAATCACTTTCTTTTTAATTTTTAATCTTCTAAATTCTTTCTCTTTTCTTATTGCATTGAATCTCTTGAAAATGTTAAATAATGGTGTTATAGTGGCCATCAAAATCTTGTTTTTAGTGTTTCTCCATTAAACATGACACAGATTTCAGCTGAGAAAACAAATTTATCATTTAAGATAGACTACAACTATTATTTTTTGAGGTGTTTTTTTTCTTTCCCAATCTAGATTGTAAACTATATTTTGCCAAAATCCTTTTCAATATCTATGGAGATAGGCATATGATTTTGCTTCTTACCCTATTAATATGATTAATTATATAATATTTTGGCCCCAATTCCCCCTTGTCCGATATCAGTATCTATATTCACAGGAGCTGTTTTCTTTTTGCTTGGATTTCCCTGAATATTTTTATGCAGCCTGTTATATTTAACTTTTCTGAATTATTTTGTTTTAGGTGTGTCTTTATAAAGTGCACAGTACTAGGTTTTCTTTTGTGATCCAATTCGAATTTCTTTTAATAGGTGAGTTTAACCTATTTACATTTATTGATATGATAAATAATTTTTCATTCATTCTTCTTTTCTATAGCTGTAGTTTTCTTTCTTTCTTTTTTCTTTTTTGGTTCTAAATAGTTTACCACATGGTCTTTTTGCTTTTTGGGGAGAGAGTTATTCTTATATTTGGAAGTTTTGTAATTTTGTACTAGTAGCTAATTTTATAATTAAAATCTTATGTAATGTCTTTAGTTTTCCATTTTTAACACTATTTACGAATCCCCTATCATAAGTAATGATGAAATTACTTGTGCCTCCTCTTCCCTTTCCTCTTTTTAATCAACTAATTATATTTTTAATTAAAAAGATAGTTGTACTGATAATACTAACAAATAGTAGGTATAGAGATAGTATACAACTTTAATATATTTTTCAGTAAAGTTAGAAATAGTATCTTGTTATATAATTCATTTGACCTGAAGGAGCTAGGAATTGCCACTTCACTTTTTTTAAAAGTCACATCTATTAAGGTATATAATTACACACTAAAATTCATTCTTTTTGGGGTCTAGTTCTGTATGTTTTGAAAACACATCAGTTTTGTAATCAGCACCACAATGAGGATATGGAAAGGATTCATCACCACAAATGTCACCACCCAATTTTAATCCATAGTATCATTTTAATGGTTATACTGCTAAATGCACATATAATTTTATTAATTGATTTGTCACTATAAATGATATTCTCTAAATTCCTCTATTAAAGATAAAGCAACTGAAGTACAAACACTTCCTTCCACCTGCCTTCTGCCTTCCCTTTCCAATTTTTAAGAGATGTATCATTTAACATTGTTAAGATATAAAGCATTTACATTCTATGTTTTCACCCTAAAACATGAATTTGTTTTAGTCTTAATTCTAGTTGTAAATATATCCATTGCTCTTGACCAAACATTTTCCTAGTTTTCCTCATCATGTCTTGGTTGGCTGAAAGTAAAACAGTATGATTCATGACACAAGATCAGTGCTTAATATAGCTTAGCTAGAAGTAGTAGTAGTCCTTAGGAAACCCACATTCACTAACTTTACAAAATCATTTTTATTAGTAGTAAAAGTAGTAAATGGATGCCTCTAAAGTACTGTGGAATTGCCTAGTGATAACAGGAAGGATTAATACAAGTTTTTAGCTGACTGTGTTTTAGAAAGCCTTTACTCCATGCCATTATATAATGAGACGTACATTTAACCAAAAAATCATATAAAAATGAATAGTGGTCCCATCATGCATATGTGGCTCTTCAATATGCATGTTCTCTTTTAATGCAATCATTCTTTGTAAGATTTTTACACTATAAATTGCTTAGTAAATCTTTCCTTCAGAAAAAAACACAAAGGAAACTTTGCTTTGTAATAAAAGAATGAGCACCTAGATGACTGATGATATTCATCAAGGCATACTCAGATACAGAAATAGATTAAACCACTTTATGTTACTCTTTTTCTGACTTTTCCTTCTTTTATCTTGATTTTAAGATAACATTCACCAGCTCTGCTTAAGCAGTTAAATGCTGACCTCTTTTAAATATACTTCTGGATTATTTTAACAGTAAAATTAAGTATATAAAAATATAAAAAGAGCTAGACTTATGAGCCTCTACTTTATCCTTCTGAAGATAGGAAATGACTCTGCCATTGTTTCATCAACTATAGCCTCATTATTCACATTGCTTTAGGTTCTAAATGTATTTCACCAAGAATTTGATTTAAATGTA
>JAQZBX010005865.1:37392-55054 GCA_029593785.1 Cabassous unicinctus
TATTGGAGCCAGGTAGATCTAAGTAAAAAAAAAAAAAAAAAATCAAGACTTGGCCACCTAATTTGTGTCATTCAGGACACCTTTATGAGATTGTTTCTAAAATCTCTCACAGATATTTTGAGTGTTACATGTGACAACATAAATAAAGGCCGAGTTGACTACTGGGTAATTGCTAATATTACTACTACAGCCACCTGTTACAGGGTAAAACATATCTAAAAGAATCTAGCCAGGTTCATGTCAGATCAGGAAGATACCTTGAAATGGTTGGGGAAAATATAGTGAAAAATGAGCACATTTTAAAAAGAAAGGCAATTCATTTAAATGCTATTATATAAAGAAGTCTGTTGTTCTGCAGAATTTACTCTGCCCTTTATGTTTTGGCCTTATTGAATTTTAGTTGTTACCATAACATAATTTCATGGAATATGGATGGGCAGGAGGAATAAATATGATCAAGTGCTTTATGTCACAAGTTCAAAATATCTCCCTGTTCATTCACTTTCATAGAACAGTTTATCAACTGTACCATGGAACCCATTTGTTGCTTATGAAGCTTTGAGAAAGGAAAATGCAGAGAGAGATGAGTGAAGGAAGACAGATGTTATTCAAGTCATTTTAATGATACAATCCAATAAACATTTATGATGCTTTATCTATGCTACAGGAGGTGTGACGCATACTGAAGAGTCAAAGATGATCAAAACGTAATCCTTGCCCTAAAGGAGAACATTTTGTTTGCATACAACTGTTCACAGCATAAGGCCTATAAAAACACAATCTCACTCTCAGAATGCAGAGTTTATATGGATAAAACTTTTCCAGAGATATGAAAAGAAAAACTCCCAAACTTACTGGGATCCGTTTATATATACTGATTAGGTATGTTGCACTTAAAAAAATTTTGACAGAAACCAAAAAGTTGCTACTTTAAACCTCAGAGAAGCCAGACTTACATATTTAGTAAAGTCATGGAATATTTGCCATTAAAATGAAGAACCTCCATCTTAGGATGAAATATTCTATTGAGAAAAAAGGAATTAAATGACATAGGATTCATACTGAAAAAAAGAGTTTCTGTTAGATTTTTGACTTCAATAGCAAAAGCTTCCAAAACTAGTCCTTAGTATAAATATAAACAGTGTTACTGAAAATACCATTAACTTGGAGGCCAGCACATCTTATATAACGTTCTACTAGTAACAATATAGTAAACAAATGTCTTATTGCTTCTTCTAATGGAAATATCTTTCATTTCTACTGGGAACTTTCTCAGCCATGCATAGTTTATTTGAAATCCAAAGGTTCATTTGGTTCTGCCAGACTGAAATTAGATTATTAAAACTAGAATTTTATACTCACCCGAACCTCCTTTTGCCAAGTATTTGTTCTTTGCATAAAGGACAGAATCTAACATAGATTCAAAAAGAAGAAAATAGCCCTGAGTAAAAAAGGAAAAATTGGGATTTTAGAAATGTGCAATATCCTCATAAGCAGATAAATTTTTAAAATTGGGCTCTTCTTTTAATATAAGATATATATTTGCAGTAAGTTCTTTATATAATAACTATTAGAAAATCAGGCCAGAGGATAAAGAGGGCTCTGAGAATTTATTATGGTAGAAAGTACTGAACCTTTTTCACCTGTCTTTCCACTTTCTACACTACTATTTCTCCCTTATTAAAAGGAAAATTTCACATAGAAATTGTTAACATATCCTATATAACTCACTGGAATATTACAATATTAATCTAAAGCAGTGGCTCTCAACTGGGAGATTTTGCTCCCTGGGGGACATCTGCCAATGTCCGGAGATATTTTTGATTCTTACAATTGGGGATGAGTGCTACTGGCATGTAGTGGGTAGAAGCCAGGGATGCTGCTAAACATCCTTCAATGCACAGAACAGTCCACCACAGCAAAGAATTATCTGGCCCAAAAATGTCAATAGTGCTGAGGCTGACAGAACCTAGTCTATAATACCATTTCCCAAACAGTATCTTGTCCAGGGATTTCTCCCTGGCAAAATAACAATAAAAATAATATGAAATAAAAAGCAGTTCCTTATTCAAATGGGTTTGAGAAACATTGAATGCTATAAACCTCCTCTCAGAGATTCATAATGCACATTAACATTAGCACATGAAAGGTTCTAAGAAGCGTTGTGGCAATGAGGACTGCAGAATATTTTTTGACCAGGTATTACCCACTTTTTGACTACAGAAGTTTCTTCTATGTAACATCAATGACTTGCATCACTAGTGTTGCTCTGAATACAGTTTGTGAAACACTGTCCTAGTGTACTCCAGATTTTAGAGTACAGTCATGAATCCTCTACACCAAGAAAGAATAATAATCACAGCAGAAATGAAAAGAGAATTTGGCACTACTGGTATCACAAATACAGTATATTCTAATAGTATGCCACACAGTTTACCATAGAAATGACTAAGTGTAACCAAGGGTTAAATATTAACAAATAATTATGATTAGTAAATCATTATATAGATGCCTCTATATTATAAAATAGCAAAAGGTTAATACCTGAATTACTGTAGTTAGCTAGAGTGGCCCTACCCCTGTTTATAGTTACTCCTAGACTTAATCTCACCCTTGTGTATGCTTACCTTTGTGATGGTAATTCTAGATTGACTCCCTGTTTATAGATTAAGCTCACCCTTGTGTATGCTTACTATTGGGATGGTAACCACTCCACCCACTTTTGTTTAATATCTATATAAAAACCTTATGACTGACCTCTACTCTGTACTTTCCTATCCCAGAACCTTGATCTCTGAAAATGATTCTAACTTTGTGACTCCTCTGGTTTGGTACCCACCCTACCTTGTTCAGACCCTTAATGTTTATTAATGAAGGAACCTGTGTCCAGCTCCACCCCAATTATTCATTAGCATCCTGATGTTATAAAATACTAGAATTTCTGCAGATCAGGGAGGCAATTTTTGGGTCGTCTAAGGCAACTGACCTCCTTTGCTTGAGCAACCAAATAAACTCTTTCTCTCTTTGAAACCCCAGTGTCTCAGGAATTGGCTTTGAAGATGCATCAGGAGAAAAGAACCTGCGTTTGCTTGGCATCAAAAGTAATCATGACTGAGAAATTAATGCAGGTCTGTCCTTTCTCCTCCTAGACCTCTGCCTAACCCCACCCCAAACAGCAGGGAAGTATTCAGCACAGTACTCCTGCACATAATACAACCTATTACTGCTTAAGGTACCAATATGAAATTGATCCTAATGTTAGCATTCTAAAACTTAAGTGTTCTCACTTACTTGCTTTGTGTACAAATAACTGGTTAGATAAATAAAATATTCTTTAACCACATGAAAAAAAACTCTTAAAGATTTCTCTAGAAGAAGAAAAACCTGAAAACTCAGAATGGAAAATCTTCATAACACATTAGCAGCAAATTTAAATGTAGAGACATGCCTGAATCATTTATAAAGGAATCTAGTTAAATTGCTGATAGCAAGTCTACATTGGAATTTACTTAGCCTCCACCCCAACATACTAATAATTCACTGAGAAGAAAATAATTGCCTACCAAAAACAGCAACAAAGCTCTTTTATTAATGTCCTGAAAAGTCCAGGACCAGATGGTTTCACAGGTGAATTCTACCAAACGTTTTGAGAAGAATTAATATCAATCCTGTTTAATCTCTTCCAAACAAATGAAGAAGAGGGAAAATTACCCAACACATTTTATGAAGCCAACATCACCCTAATACCAAAGCCAGTTAAGATACTACAAGAAAAGAAAATTACATATCATTCTCTCTAATGAACATAGATACAAAATTCTCAACAAAATACTTGCAAATTGAATTCATCAGCATATTAGAAGAATTGTACACCACAATTAAGTGGATTTTTGTCCTGGTATGCAAGGGTGGATCAAAATAAGAAAATCAATAAATGTAATATAACACATGAACAAATCGAAGGGAAAAAAAAACACATGACCATTTGGATTGATGCAGAAAAGGCATTTTGCAAACTCCAATATCGTTTCTTGATAAAAGCATTTCGAAAGAAAGAGACAGAAGGTAAGTTCCTCAACATAATAAAAGGAATATATGAAAATCCCACATCCAACATCATACTCAATGGGTAGAGGTTGAAGCTTTGCTTCTAAGATTAGGAACAAAACAAAGATGCCCATGGTCACCACTGTTATTCAATATTGTGCTAGAAGTTCTAGCTAGAGCAATTCGGCAAGAAAAATAAATAATAGGCATCTGAATTGGAAAAGAGAAAATAAAACTCTCACTATTCGCAGATGACATGATCACATATTTAGAAAATTCTGAAATATCTACAAAGCTATTAGAGCTAATAAGTGAGTTCAGCAAAGTGGCAGGATACAAGACTGGCATACAAAAACCACAGTGTTTCTATACACTAGTAATGAGCAAGCCAAGGAGGAAAAAAAAATTCCACTTACAAGAGCAACAAAAAGACTCAAATATCTAAGAGTTAATTTAACCAAGAATGTAAAGGACCTGTACTCAGAAATCTAAAAAACACTGCTAAAAAAAAATCAAAGACAACCTAAACAAATGTAAGGACATTACATGCTTATGGATTTGAAGACTAAACATCGTGATGATGTCAATTCTGCCCAAACTGATTTATAGATTCAATGCAATACCAATCAAAATTCTACAGTCTACTTTACAGAAATAGAAGTCAATTGCCAAATTTATTTAGAAGGGAAAAGGGTCCCGAATAGTAAAAAACATCCTAACAAAGAAGAGCAAAAGCTGGAGGACTCACGCTTGCTGAACTTGAAGTGTATTATAATGCTATGTGGTCAAAACAGCATGGTATCGGCATAAAGATAAACACATTGATCAATGAAATCGAATTGAGAGTTCAGAAATAGACCCTCACCTCTCTTGTCAACTGGTTTTTGGTAAGCCGCCCACTTTTCTGGAACAAAAAAGTCTTTTCAACAAATGGTGCCGAGAAAACTGGATATCCATAACCAAAAGAATGAAAGAGGACCCCTATCTGACTCCCCATACAAGAATCAACTCAAAATGGATGAAATACCCAAACATAAAAGCCAGGACCATAAAACCATAGGAGGTAATGCAGGGAAACATCTACAAGACCTTGTAGTAGGTAGGGGTCTCTTAAACTTTACACCCAAAGCACAAGCAACAAAAGAAAAATATAGATAAATGGGACCTCCTTAAAACTAAATACATCTGCTCCTCAAAGGATGTTGTGAAGAGGGTAAAAAGGCAGTCTACTCAATGGGAGAGAATATTTGGAAATCATACATCGGACAAGGGTCTAATATCCATGATACATAAAGAGAGCCTACAGCTCAACAATAAAAAGACAAATCATCCAATTAAAAAATAGGCAAAAGACCTGACTAGACATTTTTTCTGAAGAAGAAATACAAATGGCGAAAAAACACATGAAAAAATGTTCAACATCATTGGCTATTAGGGAAATACAAATCAAAACTACAATGAGATCATTTCACAACTACTAGAATGGCCACTATTAATAAAACAGAAAACTACAAGTGTTGGAAAGGATGTGGAAAGATAGGAATGCTTATACACTGTTGCTAAGAATGTAGAAAGGTACAGCCACTGTGGAAGTCTGTTTGGTGGTTCCTACAGAAATTGGATATAGATCTGTCATATGACCCGGCAATACTGCTACGAGGCATATACCCAGGAAAAACTGAGAGCAGTGACACGAACAGACATCTGCACACTGATGTTCACACTAACATTAGTCACAATTGCTAAAAGATGGAAACAACCCAGGTGACCATCAACTGACGAATGGATAAACAAACTGTGGTATGTACATATGATGGAATAAATTTTCAGCTGTAGGAAGAAATGAAGTTACGAAGCATATGACAACATGGATGAACCTGGAGGATATTATGCTGAGTGAAGAAAACCAGGTACAAAAGGACAAATGTATGATTTTGCTATTATGAACTAAATATAATGAGCAAACTCATGGAGTTAATAGCTACAATATAAGTCACCAGAGAACAGAATGTGGTTAGAGACTGGAAAGCTGAGGTTTAATTTGTACAGAATTGGTAAAAGGTTGTTTTGTAAATATTTAGAAATGAATAGAAATGGTGAAACCATGTCATAGGATTTGTAATTGGTCGCACTAACATATGGGTACGATAGTGGTTTGTTTTTTGTTGTTTTTTTCTTTTTTTTGGAGTAATGAAAATGCTCTAATATTGATTCAAGTGATGAATGCACAACTCTGTGATTTTACCATATGCCATTAATTGTATACTTTAGATAAATTATATGGTTTATGAACAACAAAATAATAGGGTGGGTTGGGGGAAAAATACACCAAATCTAAGATATGGACTAGTGTTAGTAGTAACACTTTGATGATGCTCTTTCATAATTTGTTACAAATGATTCATAACAATGTGAGATATTGGTTGTGGGGTGAGGTATGAGGGCCCTGTACGATGTTATGCATGTTTTTTTTTTGTAAGTGCCCAACTTTTACTATACACTTTTTGTTTATGTATGTTCATGTGTGAGTGATATACTTCAATAATTTTTTTTTAGTGGGGGGGGAGGAAAAAAAAAAAGATCTCGTGGTAGGTGGTAGTTTCTTAAACTTTAGACCCAAAGCACAAGCAACAAAAGAAAAAATAGCTAAATGGAACTCCTCAAAATTAAACACTTTTGTTTCTTCAAACGATTCTGTCAAGAAAGTAAAAAGGCAGCCTATTCAATGGGAGAAAATATTTGGAAACCACATATCCAATAAGGGTTTGATATCCATGTTATATAAAGAGATCATAAAACTCAAGAATAAAAAGACAAGCAACCCAATTCAAATATGGGCAAAAGACTTAAATGGACATTTTTCCAAAGAGTAAATACAAATGGCCAAAATGCACATGAAAAAATGTTCAACATCACAAGCTATTAGGAAATGCAGATCAAAACTACAATGAGATATTACTTCATACCTTATAGAAGGGCCGTTATTTAAAGAAAAAAAATAGAAAACTACAAGTGCTGGAGAGGATGTGGAGAAATAGGAACGCTTCTTCACTGTTGGTGGGAATGTACAATGATGTAGTTGGGTGATACCAACTACATCTGACTATAGAACTGCCATATGAGCCAGTAATTTCATTACTGAAAATATGTACAGAAGAACTGAAAACTGCGATGTGAACAAAAAGACATTTGTACACTGATGTTTATAGCAGCATTATTTACAATTGCTAAAATATGGAAACAGCCTAAGTGTCCATCAACTGATGAATGGCTAAACAAAATGTGGTATATACATACAGTGGAATACTATTCAGCTGTAAGAAGAAATGAAATCAGGATACATATGACAACATGGATGAAACTTGAAGGCATCATGTTGAGTGAAATAAGCCAGACACAAAATGACAAATATTGTACAGTTTCACTAATATGAGCTAAATATGATGAGTGTACTTATGGAGGCAAACTCTAGAGTATAGGTTACTAGGAGACAGAATGTGAGTTGAGAATAGGAGCTGATGCTTAATGTATATAGAATTTTTAATAAGGTTTATTGTAAAAGCATGGAAATGAATGGAGTTGACAGTAGCAAATTATAGTGAGTATAAACTAACACTACTGATATATAAATGTGATTGTGGCTGAAAGGGGCAGTCTATGGACATAAATGTCAATTGAAAGGAAACTAGAATAATCTAGGGTATGTATAACAGTGATTTTGGTGTTGGATGAAGATTATGGTTAATAGTATAAATATAAGAATGCTTTTCTTTTATGAAGTATTAAGAATATGGTGATACACAGGAAAATTCCAACTAATGTAACTTATGGGTGATAGTTAACAGTTAATATTGTAGTATTTTTGCAGCAATGGCAAAAAAGATCAAACGGAGGGTATAAGGAGTTATGAGATTTTTCCTTTTGGAGTAATAAAAATGTTCTAAAATTGACTGAGGTGATGACAGCACAACTCTGTGATGAAAATGAGAGCCAATGAGCATTAACGTTGAATGGATTGTACAAAGCATGAGACTGTGTAACACAGGGAATCCTGAGATGGAAGATGGACTGTGGTTAACAGAACAAATATGAGAATGTTTTCTCATGAATCATAGCAAATATGTAATACAAATATAGGATGTTAATAATCAGATGGGTTTTGGGGAAAACACACCAAATTTAAGATACTGGCTATAGTTAGTAATAATATTTTGATGAAGCTCTTTCATAGGTTATAACAAATGTTTCACAACAATATAAGATGGTGATGGTGAGGTGATGTATGGGAGCCCTGTATGATGATATGCATGTTTGTTTTGTAAGTTCACAACTTTTACTATATACTTATTATTTAGTTATGTTCATGTATGAATGATGGCCTTCAATAGAATTTTTTTAAATGAAAAAAAAATAGATAAAGCAGAAATCTAAAGCAAGTCTTTCTTTTTTCACCTGTTTCTATTTCCTATCTCCTTATTTTCTCTTCATTGGTATATGATTAAAAACAATACCTTTCTATTTCTGACAGTATCTTTTTCATTCCAGTAGCAAGATCTTACATGGTATTACTATGACTGTGACAGTATACTATGAGGTTTCTATTCTGTCAAAGTAGTTTCTGAAATTAAAGAATAAATGAACTACCAAATCAGTGGGAAAGTATCCCTCCAAAATAGGAATAGATTACACATTTCTTCATATGTAGGAGATAACATCAAGACTCATCATGAAGACTGACAATACTTTTGGTCATCCACTTCACTTGTTATTCTGATTCTGCTCAACTATCACCTCCTCAAAAAATAACTTTCCTGGCAACTCCGTAAAATCTCCTCCTCTTCTTCCTTGACCAAGCTCTGTCTCTTTACCCTATGTGTTGTGCTTCTTCAAAGAACTTATGAATTAAATGATTAATATTTGTGGGGAGGAGGGGTGTCTCCTTACTAGAATGTAAGCTCCAAGAAGAACAAGGACTTTGTTCATATTAGAAATTCATGTAAGTGAATGAATACATGAATAAGTTAATACTCTATATGTGTATCGATATATTTACTAAAATGAAACAGTGCTGGCTTTTTGTTATTTTTCTGGCACAAATTAAAATTCTCAAATAGAAATAATGTTAATAATTGTTAAAATTCATTGTACTAAGTGTTTTTACAAGGATTATCTAATTACTTCTTAGAAAAAAAAACCCCAAAGCCTATTTTATTGTTACTTCCATTTAACTGATAAGGAAACTGAGACTTAGAAATGTTAAATTACTTAAAATAATATGACCTAATAAGTAGTTCACAGTCACAAAAAGAGATGAGTGAATAAGCCAGAATTTGAAGCTTGATCTGCTTAACTACAGAGGTCAAATTCTGAATTACTACTCTAGGTCTCTTCTTAAATTGTTTTGCATGATTGAAAATAAGATTGAGCAGTTGTTTGTTATTATACTACAATTGTGATTAAGAACCCATATGTGCATGTAGCTCAGTGGTGGAGTGTGTGCTTTGCATGTATGAGGTCCCAGGTTCAATCCCCGGTACCGCCTTAAAAAAAAAAAAAAAAGAACCCATGTGTGCCTATATGAAAAATTTCCCATAGAACATATTAAACAAGATTAGAATTTATAATAGGTATATGAATCATAATATCTGTTACAACTTAGTTGGCATCTGGCTCTTAGCCACCATACATTGTGAAAATATTAGGAATATATGCAGAATCAATATATGGCAATTGTGAGACACATTTATATACTTTAGTTAAAAATATCAGCAGATGAAAAGAATCATATATATATTCCTAATGATGTTGTCCTTTCTCTCAACTTTCTACTTTGCTAAATGTCATTTTACTACAGGTTCCCCATGTGATAGAGGAGCCTTTAAGTTCCTAAGAGTTGTCATTGGTTCTAAACCAAGTCATTTATTACTGATAACAGAAGGCTTTGCTCCTAGTGCCCTGCTTATCGGTATTATAATACAGACTGTGATTTCATAGGCTGCTGCCTCACCTGTAGGGGTGCCATCTGGAAGGAGAATTATACCTGACATTTTCTCCCATGATGCTCATGGAGCCTTTTCCTTTCCAAACTGGTATTTACTTTTAAAAATTAAAACTTTTATTTACACTTCAAAAATTACTTACTACAAAAAAAAAAACATATTGGATTAAATCTGGGAAAAGATTAACATTATTCATGGAAATGGGAATCTTATTTTTGAAATGTCTGCTCATGATATCGTCCTGTAATAGGTACATTTGTGATAAAAGAAACTTGTGAAAACTTCAATATAAGATGCTTCTCTTCTCTAACTTTTTGAAATTCAAATGACTGAATTACTGATACACCCTTACACAAAATTTAACTATTAAAAAACGTGAAGGAAAGGAGATCTACAAATAAAATGAAAAGTTAGTCTGTAAAAAATCTGGTAACAGTCAATAATATGCAATTATTTAAAGATAAAATAAAAAGATAACATGTAACAAATAGAAACTGTGTGTTTTTATGGGTTACCCTATAAAGATTACCCTATATTTTCAGGGTAATCTTTCTGTAAATCTAAAACTCTAAAAATAAAGTTTATTTTTTAAAAAATGAAAAGAAAACCTGTAACAAATAAGCAAGCCTACAAAATCTAATCACAATTTCTAAGTAGTTTATCTCTTAGATAACACTTTCATAGAAAAAAACACACAACTAGATCCTTTTTATAATATTGTTCAACAGTCTATGTTAATATTTAATTGATTTTACATAAATAAACAAGCCAACAAATACAACAGGCTTTTGGCAAACATGTAACTCAACTGACGGGAGTAGAACAGTGGAAGGTCACTGAAGGTAGCTTATTAGCTGTAAGTGTTCAGGGAGCCATAGGAAAGGAATCTAGCAGTGTATTACAGAAAACTAATGCAGAGCACCACTAATCTGGTGAATGCAAGATTGGTTAAGGGAACTTTTATTGATTGTATAGCCATGTGATAAGATATTTCCCATGATGTCACCTTCTCAGAAAAACCTTCCTTGATGCCCCAGATTCAGTCAGGTGGCCCTTACCATACTCACTCATTGTATGATGTGGTTTTCCTTTATAACAACCACATTTTATTTGAGCAATTATCTATTTTAAAAGTTGTGTAATGTTTGTCTCTGACATTAAATCCTAAGTTCCATGAAGGCAGGGCATATATCTGTGCTTTTTATTGTTGTACACTCAGTACCTACCACACTCTAGCTAGGTGTTCAATAAAGATCTACTGAGCATAGAAATTCCTTTAATTTTTACAATAGTCAGACAGTATGAACTAAATTAGAGCGTTTCCCAACCTTGGCACTAATGTTATTTCGGGCTAGATAATTCTTTGTTGTGGGAGCTCTCCTAACCGTTGTAGGATTTTCAGCAGCATCCCTAACTTCTTCTATCCACTAGATGCCAGCAGCACTTCCCCAGTCAGACAACCCAAAATGTCTCTAGACATTGCTAAAGTCTCCAGGGAGGCAAAACCTTATCCCCCCACCTTTGAAAACCACTGCTCCAGAGGCATCCAAAAAGTAACTGAATAAGCATTCTCTCCTAATTTACAGTGACCTTTGCTATGCCCAAGAATGTAAAAAAACAAACAAACAAACAAAAAAAACAAAACACAAGATCTTATGGGATATGATGCAACCTCTATTTATTTCGCTGTTATATCTGTAATACCTTTAGAGATTGAACACTTGAATTGCAAAGATTTTTCAACAATTCCCTAGGCCATTACTTGATCTTTTCATCTTAAGACGTGCCAATGCTAACCATTCTAACCACTGGATTGACTGCAAATGTGATAATAATGAAGTTACATGAGAGTTTTCAAAGTAATTGTGAAACATCCTTTTGGGTAAGGCACTCTCCCCTACTGAAATATTACTATGACTGTGACAGATATATTATACTCATACACACTTGACAAAATGCAAGGCTGCTGATGTCATCAAAGCAATAAGAATACCCGTACCTTTTGCACTTATATATGGTAGAATGGTGAAGAAAAATAATGTGATTTGAACATGTATACACATACACCCCTTGTTCAATGTTTTAAGTATATGGCTAAGATAAATTTCTTAAAGTAGAATTCCTGGATTAAAGGATATACACATCTAAAACTTTCCTCTGTATTCTCAAATTGCCCCACAGACAGAATATGACCATTTTTATTCCTGCAACTGTATTTGTGGATTAAAGAGTTCAATGTGAAAGGAAAAGGTATAAAGTTTACGAAGAATATTTGGAGAGGAGTTTCATGTTCTTGGGGGGGGGGGGGAGTACTAGCTATAAAAATAAAACAACCAATAAATTTCACTATATTAAAATTCAGAACCTCTGTTCATCAAAAGACATCATGAAAAGATCAAAAAGATAAATCAGAGTTTGAAAAGATATTGGCTCTACATATATACACATCTATCTCCAGCTCCAACAAAGGACACTAATCTCAATTATAAAATGAACTCTACCAAGATATTAAGAAAAAGAGAGGCAACCCAAAAGAAAGATGGGCAAAAGACTTAGATACAGTTACTTCACAAATCAAGAAATCTGAATAGCCAATAATCATATGCAAAGATATTAAACTTCGTTAGTAATCCCAACACAATGAGAAACTACTTACACAACTACCAGAATGACGATATCTAAAAAGCCATACAGGGAAGTGGATGTGGTCAAGCGATTGGGCTCCCGTCTACCATATGGGAGGCCCTGGGTTCGATTCTCGGGACCTCCTGGTGAAGGCAAGCTGGCCCATGCCCACGGAGAGCTGAACGCCCGCACCCGCGGAAAACTAGCACAGCACGATGATGCAACAAAGGGAGACAAGCAGACACAGAAAAATGCACAGCGAATGGACACAGAGAGCAGACAGCGAACACAAGCGGAAAGGGGGGGTGGAGGAATAAATAAATAAAAATAAATCTTTAAAAAAATAAAAAATAAAAATTCATACAAGTGTTGACTATGAAGTAATGAAGTAAAAAGTCTATGTCTTTGGAAAGTTTGGCATTATCTAGTAATGTGGAGGAAAGGCATACCATCTGATCCAGCAATTTTACTCCTAAATATACACCTAGCAATGCATGCTTAAGTATAAAAGCATACATGTATGAGACTACTATAGCACTGTCATTTGTCATGGTAAAAAACTTGAAATGACTCAGTACCCATCAACAGTAGAATGAATAAACACATTGTGATACATTCATACAATGGCTTATACAGAAATGAAAATGAACAAATTATCCTTCCAGGCAATACTGATGAATTTTATAAACATGACTGAGGTGTTTTTTTTTTTTTAAACAAAATAAAATTTTATTGTAAAATGTTAGTTATTTGCATTTATAAATAAAAACATTTTTCTTAGCATCCTTAGGAGAGGCAACTAAGTTTTCCTAGAAAGATTTGGGAGTTCTGATTGAACATAAAATCTAGTGATAAATGAGGACGGTTTTTAAAAACATGGCAAAACTCGCCATGCAACAATTTAGAATCAAGTAGAGACAGTGGGTGGCTCATTTAGGCATGGAAAATAGAAAAGGGCCTTCCTTTGCAAAGCCTGAGTGGTGGCAAGTGACAAGCTGGAAACAGTTCTCTTTTAAGGAAACTGGTTCTAACCAACCTTCATTCAGCCTGTTCACAATCTTCCTCAGGATATCCCCAATGTTCATAATGTTACTAAGATTAAAGCCCTTCAAAAGGACATTCAAGAATCCATCCAGGGTGTGCCTGAGCACCCCTGGAAGTTTCAATTCCTCTTCTTACATACTTGTTCTTTTATCTAGACACATTTTATCTAGACACCCTTGCAGTGTGTCTATGGTCACGCTGTTACAGGTGTGGTCACTGCTCCAACCTCTATCCCCAGTAATGCCATCATACAGAATAAATGTCAAGGACTTCGTGATGGGCTTTTTTTGCAGAAAAGACTTGATCATGATACGTTATAATGATACAAACTTGAAACAAAACAAAACAAAAATAAACCCAACAACTTAGAGTCCGAAGATTTTCTCATAATGCTAAAAGCCATTTTAAATAAAGATATCACATTTTCAGTAAAACATACTCATCCTTCCTTGAAACATAAACACTTGCAATTGAAACG
The DNA here is from genome assembly GCA_029593785.1 of Cabassous unicinctus. Lineage (NCBI taxonomy): Eukaryota > Metazoa > Chordata > Mammalia > Cingulata > Chlamyphoridae > Cabassous > Cabassous unicinctus. Next base: position 51,586 of record JAQZBX010005865.1, read on the forward strand.
ATTTTTAAAAAATCATAAGTGCTGGTATTGAATGGGCTGGGGGCTGGCTCCCTTCTCTGAAGGCTCTGGAGGCTGTTCCAATGGCGACAGTTTCCAAGGTTGAGAGAGCCTGCAGACTCCGCTGAATGAAAACAACGCCCAGAAGAATTCCTGTTGCATCAGACAGGAAAAATTCATTTTACTCCTCTTCCAGGGAATGAAGTTGAGGGTGGAGTAGGAAGGATGTAAGTTTTGCATTATATCTCTTCTCCAATGTCAAGCAATGACTTCTGTGCTATCAGTCATCGCAGTAATAATCCAGCTGGGTAAACACCATTTTGCAGCCTTTATCAGAGAAAACTTTGTCCTCTTTGGGGAAAAATGTCCTCTTTGGGGAAAATCTCCTCAGCCACTCTGATTACAATGTCCTAGTCAACTTCATAGCCTCGGGACTGCATTTCAACTCCTAAGCACATTTTCAGGTGTTTGTTTTCCAGGGGGAGGAAGGGAACAAAATAGTCAATAAGATTTCGGTCAGTTAAACTTCTATGTCAGAAGCCACTTTCTTGTTATTGAAGACTGACACAGACAAGGCATGCTTCATGTCTTTGAGCCTGATTTCTTCCCTCTGCTTTCCACTTCTCCAGAAATCTAAAACCACATCTGTGATCCCTTCTGCTCCAGCATTGCTGAGAAATATGAAGATGGTTTTCTGATAAGAGACCCCATCCACCAGGTCATAATAGTCCAGGAAAGGTTTGATGGCATCTATGAGGCCGGTATGCTCTTGATCTATTTTATTAAATATGAAGATTGATCTCGCACAGGCACTTATGTTGCCTTGAATCCACTACTGTAATTGATCCTTATACAAGGTGATGTTTGAGGCATGTGGAAAGTACAGCGTGGCCACAAACAGGTGGACATAGTCACTGTTCAGTCCACCCTCGTAAGTATTCTTAGCAATGATTTTACTGACAAAATTTTTGCCAGTGCCAGTCCATCTGTGTAGGGAGAGGAAGGGGTTTCTTGGGCTTTGGGTTGCTTATGAAGCCAGACACAGCATTTAACATGACTTTCTTTGCAAGATGCTGTCCAAAGTGTTTTTTGTCCAGATCCTTCTGCAGTGCTTCCTGGGTGAGGCTCCGCTTCTGGCTGAAGCACCTGGCAAAGAAGCAATAGAGGCGCAGGTAGGAGATGTAGCCAGTGAGGATACCAGCCGGGGCCAGCCCTAGGCTGATGGGCTCCACTGCCCACACCACCAATGGCACCAGCTGCAGCAGGTGCAGCGCAGCATGGCCCAGCTTCACGCCTGGACACAAAACCACCCTGGCGTTTCGCGTTTACTGTGGTCCCGCGCTACAGCCAGAGCCCCACTTCTGGCTCCAGCCCGTCCCAGCCGCCATCTTTGGAAGTGCTTAGTTTTATAAACATGAAGAAAGCAAGAAGATAGACCCAGGCAATATTTAAATTTTGACCTTATAAATTTCAAAACAGGCTAAACAAAATCATTCTGTTTAGGAATGTAAATATAAGTTGTAAAACTATAAAGCAATGCAAGGAAGTGATTACCAAAAAAGTCAGGCGAGTGGTTCCCTTTCTGGGGTAGGAAGGGAGTTGTACTGAGAAAAGGTATTTGAGCTGTTTCTTTCTATATTTTAATCTGGTTGATGACTACATAGGTATTCATTATATAATTATTTGTTACACTGTACCAATAAATTCAAGTGATTTTCTCTGTATGTTGTTTCACAATTTAAAAAGTTATAAAAGGAAGGTTTAATGACGACTGTATGTAATATGCAATGATCTGGGTGAAAGCAAACAGAACACACATTCATAAATATTTATAAATGTTAGAACATCTCTGGAACAGAACACAAAATAGGAGAATAATGACTGTATCTGTGCAGGGGAATATAGTGGCAGGTGTGTAGGTACGGGAGAAACACTTATTCTACTTGGAAAAGTTTGCCTTGAAGATACTCATTTGTATCTTTTGAATTCTGTATTGTGTATGTATTATTTAGTCATAAAACTAAATAAAAGGAAAAAGTGAATTACCACAAGCTAAAAGGTTACCTCATAGCCCCTCCTACTTTACCATAAAAAGGAAAAGAACTTATTTTAAAAAATAAGAAGATCATATGAAACAATTAATAAACAACATGGGATATAAATTAGCAGTACCTCAAATTCTTTTAGAGAACTCTCTATCATGAGTTCACAAATTCATATTCTTACTTGAAAATCAAACTAAGAGTTCATTACTTACTTAAAGAGAAGTTTTGAAAACTCACCCACCTGTATTTTTAAGCACCCAGCCTGCTTCCTTTTCTCCTTTGTTCCACTGTATTATCAAATACTTCCCCTCTTTACCACTTGGCAGTTTTTTAGCCATAGCAGGCAAACCAGTCCTAGGCACTCTGCAGCAGAACTGAGCTATAAGATCAGTCTAAGAATTATTATAATAAAGCTTCCTTCAGTTTTTAGGCCTAGAGAAAAGCTGGCTGGATTATATTTGCATTCCCAGCTCACTTTGCCTCCACTGTTGTGGTAGGTCAATAGCTATTCTTCTAGGTTTATTCCTACTGCCACATCCAGTGATTCTTCATAAAGCTACCACCGGGCTTGGCCCATACTTACAGAGGCCTAGGCAGCTTCTTGGCGCAGAACTTAGATGGCAAGCCTCGCAGCCCTCACCTGCAGACTGGGGTTGTGAGCCTCGTTGGGCCGGTAAGCTCTAAGGAGCGTTTGTATAGTGCCTCCCAGCTCAGACTGAATCGGGTGAGTCAGGAACAGTTCCTGCCTCAAACCCAGTCCCCGTCCGGGACAAGAGGCAAGGCCCGCCCATGTCACCTGGGGTACAGGTAGAGAACGTTTACCCCTTATACCAGTAAAAGTTACAAGTTATACTGAAACCCACTTTAGCTGTACAAGAATAATATTCTGTGGAATTATTCTCTTGCTGTAAACACCTCGAAAACTAACAGAATATAGAGAAAAGCACATTTTAAGACATTGGACATCAGACAGGATAGGACTGTGATCTCTGAGAGACAGAGATAATCATCCAGGCTTTTGTGACAGAGGGAATTTCTGGACTGTGAAGCAGGCAGGGGGATCTCAACCAGATCCTGGCAATCTCACTGAGATGAGAAAACAATAGAGATCCGAGTTCAGAGTGGCTGAGGTGGCTAGAACTCACAGGAAAAAAGAACCAAGAGAAAGGAACTATACAGAGAAAGAGATCCAGAACTCTGCAGAGAGACTGAATGCCAAGTTATGTACACATAGGGTAAAACCCCTGAAGGCTGGGTAAGAAAAACTTAAAAGAAATGAATCAATACTGTGGCATTGTAAGAGAAACTATTCCTAGAGTCTATGTGCGTCTGGGAAATATTCAAGTTCCTACCAGCCAGGGTGAGGGTGGAAAGACCCACTGAATATATTACTTATCTGCTGGAGATCTTGGAAGGGTCCCAATAAG